>PVIY010014880.1:31596-55423 GCA_004026745.1 Myrmecophaga tridactyla
TAGGTGGTAGGGTAGGCTAATCTTGTTCTCCAAGTTTGTTCTATTCTTTTTTTTTTAAAGATGAAGTTAATTTTAATAATACTAACTCAATATATCTAAAATATT
This sequence comes from Myrmecophaga tridactyla, assembly GCA_004026745.1. Lineage (NCBI taxonomy): Eukaryota > Metazoa > Chordata > Mammalia > Pilosa > Myrmecophagidae > Myrmecophaga > Myrmecophaga tridactyla. Next base: position 31,702 of record PVIY010014880.1, read on the forward strand.
ATCACTTTTACATGTAATCAATATAGCAATTTGTTAGTGAGATATTTTATATTCTCGTTGTACTAGGTCTTTGAAGTCCACTGTATATTTTATACCTACATATCAATTTGTACTAGCCACATTTCAAGTGCTCAGTAGCCACATGTGACCTGTGGCTAGTGTGATGGGTAGTGCAGCCCAAGGAGACAAGTAATCATACCCTGCTTCTTTCTACACCCACAGAACCCACTCAGGGCCTGATATATGTGTAAGACTCAGTAACGAGTCTCTGCTTATTTAATGAAGAAAATGTTAAGCATGAACAGCTCTATCAGGCAATACTCCCAGTATTACATCTACAAAAAGTGAGGCTCAGGGCAGTTAAATCCTGCACCAGAACTTATACTTAAGAGGGCAGAGCGGGATCCACTCCAAGATGTTCCATTCAAAATTCAACACTCATTTTGCTTCAGCCACTGTGTGGAGTTCTGGATGACTGGTCAGCCAGGATTACAGTTGGATTATCAAGGACACAGCTGCAATAGCTTCTCTGAAGCATATTTTCAGTTAAAATGTTTTCATTTTTGTGAAATAAAATTACATGGATCTTGAATTCACATATATTACATATATTACAAGGAAATGAAATTCCCCAGAATTTCCCCTTTCCTATCTTCCATTTCTTCATTATAATTGTTTCCTTTTAATGCATTGGTCTTTGGTAGTTACTGGTTTCAGCTGACTGCTGAGGGAAATGAGGTTACTGAGGGAAATGAGGTTGCTAAAGCAGTTGAGAACTAAAGAAACAAGGAAGCTCAGAGCAGGGGAGCAGGCAGGATGGCCCTTGGCTGGGTGTGACAAGATTAGCCAACTCTCTTGAGGCCAAGTTTTCTAGGCTAGGCCAACCCTGATCTAGACCAGTACCCACAATTCTCCTCATGGTACAATTTGTTTTCTTTGGGAAATGGTGTTTTCCAGGCATCTCGATATGATCCAACGAAAGTCCTCACATCACAAACAGAAGAAGCCTTTGAAGGCTAGAATTTGGGATTTACCAGTAATGCCACGATCATAAAGTAGTGCTGAATCTGCAGCTCCTGGGCCTGTGGCTACATCTGCTTTGTCTTGTAAGCATTTGCTCCGTACCATCCTGAAGATCAGGTTCCTCTCCCTCAGTCTGGAAGAATGTCTTTCCCCAACTTTGCAAAACAGTGGCCATGCCCCTATGTATAACCCATAAGCCTTTGGCTTGTAACCAGAGGACTTCCATGTTGCTGGGAGAATACACTCAAAATTACTTCCCAGGCCGCTTATTCAGTCTTTCTTTTAAAGGTTAGACTTCGTTACATTATGATTAAAGTTTTCTTTTTATTAATTGCCTTTTTCTCCAAAATGGGCTCCTGTCAGAAAACTTTTTCTTCACCTTTCCTCTAAAAAATTAATGAGATTTGCAATTTTTTCAATGTGATAGTTTAGGTAGTATTTTTTCTCTTTACCTGTATGCAAATCCAGTTGACTCCATAATATATCTATTCTATATCAGTAGCTATCTCAGGACATATTTAAGCTTTTAGGAGTTTTAGGTTTTGGGAGTGAAATATCCTAGGCTTTCTTTCTTTATTATTTTTATTTTATTTTATTTATTTATTTTTTTACATGGGCAGGCACCGGGAATCGAACCCGGGTCCTCGGGCATGGCAGGTGAGCATTCTTGCCTGCTGAGCCACTGTGGCCCGCCCACCTAGGCTTTCTTTAAAGACTCAGAATGAACTCAGGAAAGTACTTCTGCAACCTTCCTTGTATATTTTCCCAAAGACAGAGGCAGGTTGCAGGATGGTGATTAACAGGTCATTTCATTCATGTTCAACACAGCATGTTGGCTGGTCCATTGACCTCCACAAAGGGCAGGGTCTGGACTCTGAAGACCGGCATCCTCAGCTCCTCTGTCACATGAGAAGGCACATGCGTATCTGCTGGTCTCACCCTTCTCTTCCAGGTTTCGTTGCTTTCAGCTTCTGGCTTCTGGCTTTAGGTGCTTCCTCTCTAAGCTTCTGTGCATTTCTCTGTTTTAGCTTCTTTCTCTCTTAGATTCCGTGTGTCCTCCTCTCTGAGCTTCTCTAGGGGCCCTTTTCTGTCTGTTCTGGTTATTCTTGACTTTCCTCTTTCATATTAATTTTAGGATCATCTTGTTAAGTTTCATAAACCATTTGGGGAGTTTAATTGGAATTGCACTAAATTTATGTTTTGTCATTTTTTTCACAAAGATTTGTATATATTTAAAAAATTTATTCCTGAGTACTTTTTAGTGTTAATTGGTGCTGTGAGTGGGATCTCCTTCTTTATTGCATTTTTATGTTTGTTCCTAACTTTTGGTATCAAGTTAATATTTATTATTAGTTCTAATATGTAAATGATCTCATATCTTCTATATGGACAGTCGTCTGATAAGGCCAGTTTTTTATCATGTTTTATTCCTCGTATCTTTTTGAAAGAAGCAAGATCTTTGTTTTTGAGTGTAATCTTCCAGAGGCAGTTTTGCTAGCATTCTAGAAGTTATTGGACAAACGATATATACTGGGACTCTATGATTTAAGAAGGCTCTATCTCCTAGTAGTAGAACTGACAATTTTTTAATAGAATCAAAAGATTACATCTTTTTGCAACAGAAGAAAAAATAAATTATATGTCTTTTTAGGAAAGGATATCACAAGTGTTATTGAGAGCAGCAACTTTCCTCAGTAAACTGTTTAGTTATTATAAGACACATTCCCTCCCAGTATATTTAGCCCAGGCTTTGTCACATAGTCTTGCATACAGTGCTGAATTCCATTCTTGCCTTTGGTATGTATCTTTTTTTTCCCCATGAGCTATATCAGTACTTTATTTAATAATGCAGATTCTGTTGGTAAACTTTAAAAAAAAATCTTCATTGAGAAATATCCACACACATAGTCTGATCATGTCATACAATCAATGGCTCACAGTCTCATCACATATTTGCACATTCTTCACCATGATCATTTTTAGAACATTTGCATCACTCCAGAAAAGAAAAAAAAAAACAAAAACTCATCTATCTCATACCTCTTACCCTTCCTCTCATTGTCCCACAGTATTTCAGTCTACCCAGTTTTTATCCTTTATCTCCCCTTATTATTTTCTTATTTTATCCTTACTTTATTTTATTTTTTTTACTCATCTGTCTATACCCTGGATAAAAGGAGGATCAGTCACAAAGTTTTCACAATCAAATAGTCATGTTGTAAAAGTTATATTGTTATACAATCATCTTCAAGAATCAAAGCTACTGGAACACAGTTAAGTAGTTTCAGGTACTTCACTCTAGCCACTCCAAAACGCCATCAACTAAAAAGGGATATCTATATAATGCATAATAATAACCTCCAGGATAGCCTCTTGACTATTTGAAATCTTGCAGCCACAGAAAGTTAATTTTGTCTCATTTCCCCCTTTTGGTCAAGAAGGCTTTCTCAGTCCCATAATGCTGGGTTCTGGTGACCCCCAGGAGTTCTGTCCCACGTTGCCAGGGAGATTTACACCCCTGGGAGTCATGTCCCACATGGTAGGGAGAGGGCAGTGCATTCACCTACTGAGTTGGCTTAGAGAGGTCATATCTGAGCAACAAAAGAGGTTCTCTGGGAGTGATTCTTAGGCATAATTATCAGTAAGCTTAGTTTCTCCTTTGCAGGAATAAGCTTCACAGGGGCAAGCCCCAAGATTGAGAGCTCAGCCTATAGAATTGGTTGTCCCCACTGCTTGTGGAAACACCAGGAATTCCCCAGATGGAAAAGTTGAATATTTCCACCTTTCTCCTCAGTTCCCCAAGTGGACTTACAAATACTTTTTTATTTTCTGCCAAATTACTTGGGATATATCGGCAGCACCCTAACCTGTACAAACAAACAAGATTTCATGCCCTATTCAAGATTCTGTGTAATTATGGTGTTCAAGTAAACCGACTATACAAGTTAAATTAGATAATGTGCTACCCAGAATATAAATTTAGCACCAATTAAACCTTTCTCACTTTGGTCTTGCACAGTGGTTGAAGTTTGAAAATATGGGCCATGTTATCCTTTACCCAGTATTGTGATTTACCTTACTCCTATCCAGATCAGCTTTATCCATATCTCTAGACGAAGTCTAATCACTTTTTCAGCTTTTTAAACAGTTGCTGAATGAATTAATGCTGACTTTTATAGCTTCAGTGCTCTATTCTGAGTCTCAGATGTCATATAAATATCCAAAGTTTCAGGAATGAGCAGGTTATATACAAATAGCTCAGTTATCTCAGAATTTAGAAATACCAAGTTACAACTGAATATATGTGACTGCTGTAAGAGCTTACAATCTAGGACCCTTTACAATAGGCCCCAACCTAATAACCCATGCTCTTGACTTCAGTTTTCCAAGTTTCTATATTATAGTTGGTCCATATGAGTGAGGCAAGATAATATTTGTCTTTTTGTTTCTGCCGTTTCATTCAGCATACTGTCCTTAAGGTTCAGTCACCTAGTTGCTGCCTCACAACTTCATTCCTTCTTGTGGCTACTCAGTAGTCTGTTCTATGTATACACCACAGTTCCCTCTCAGTCGTTGTACCCTTAGGCCACCTCCATCCATTGCAAATCACGAACACTGCTGCTGTAAACACCAGTGTGCAAATGTCTGTCTGTGTCCCCATTTTCAGTTCCTTCAGGTATATACCTAGCTGCTAGATTAAGATTATATGGCAAACCACACCTTGCATCCTGTGGAACCACCACACTGCCCTCCAGAGGAGCTACACCTCTCAGCTGCCCTAGTAATAGTGAATAGATACATTTTTTTCCACATTTTCTCTAGCATTTGTTTCTTTCTCTTCATTTTTAAACAACTTTTTTTTGCACATGATGCAATCTGACCTAAGAAAAAGACATGACTTTACCACCATAATCTATATGAAGATATTTCCTTTTCGTCTGCAAAGTATCCATACCCCTCCCCCATGCTCCCCACTTGTTGACATTAGTTTTGGCATTACACCTTTTGTTACATTCACTGGAAGCATATTACAGTGTTACTGTTGACTGTAGACCCTAGCTTGCACTGATTGTACTTTTTCCTGTATACCATCCATTTTCAGAACCTTGCAATGTTGACATTGTTCTTCCCTCATGCAAAAATGTTTTTATGTTTGGACATTTAATCACCATCATTGTCCACTCTAGACATTTCTAAGTTATACCATCTTAGTCGTTATCCTCTTATCTTTTTTCTGTTTTGATAATGTATCCCCAGCCTTCTCCCTCAACCGTACTCATAATATACTTCATTTAGTGTACTCATATTATTGTGCAACTATCAGATAGTATTGTGCTATCTATTTCTGAATTTTTGCAGTCCTTTTGCACAATCTGTATTCTTTGAGCACCAAATGCCCAATCTCTACCCTTGTTCTATCTTCTGATAACCTGTGTTCTTAACTTTAACTCTCAGAGTTCACTCATACATAGTATATTAGTGAGACCATACAGTATTTGTCCTTTTATTTCTGGCTAATTTCACTCTGTGTGTCTCTAAGTTTCATCCATTTTGTTACATACATCATAGCTGTGTAATATTCCATTGTATGTATACACTATAGCTTTTTTTTTTGGTGCATGGTCTGGGAATCAAACCTGGGTCTCCCACATGAAAGGCGGGCATTCTAGCCACTAAACTACCCGGACACCATAGCTTTTTCATCCACTTGTCCGTTGATGGACATTTGGGCTTTTTCCATCTCTTAGCAGTCTTAAATGTGGCTATAAACATCAGTTTGCAAATATCCATTTGTGTCCTTGCCTTCTAGTTCCTCTGAATATATACTTAGTGATGGGACTGCTGGGTCATATGGCAATTCTATATGCCATATTGAGGAACTGCCAAATTTCCTTCCAGAGCAGTTGTACCATTTTACATTCTCACCAACAGTGAATGTGTGCCGCTTTCTCCACATCTTCTTGAGCACTTGTTGTCTTCTGCTTTTTCAATAATGGCCATTTCTCATTGTGTTTTTATTCACATTTCCCTGATAGTCAGTGAAGTTGAGCATCATTTCATGTGCCTTTGAGCCCTTTATATTTTCTCTTCTGAAAAATGTCTGTTCACATCTTTTGCCCATTTTTTTGAAAAACTTTTTTATTGAATAGTATAACATATATACTAAGCAAAGAAATAAAAAAAAAAAAAGCAATAGTTTTCAAAGTACTCTTCAGCAAGTAGTTACAAGATAGATCCCAGAATTTGTCATGGGCTACCCTACGATCCTCTCAGATTTTTTTCCTTCTACCTGCTCCAGAATATGAGAGGCTAGAAGGCTTATTTATTTTTTTATCACCACAATCTTTTTTCTTTCTTATTTTTTGTGAAAAATAACATATATACAAAAAAGCAATAAATTTCAAAGCATACCACCACAGTTAGTTGTAGAATATACTTCAGAGTTTGACATGGGTTATAATTCCACAATTTTAGGTTTTTACTTCTAGCTGCTCTAAGATACTGGAGACTAAAAGAAGTACCAATTTAATGATTCCACATTCATATTCATTTCTTAAATCCTATCTTCACTATGACTCCACCATCATCTTTGATCTTTCCATCCCTCTCTTTAGGGGTGTGTGGGCTATGGCCATTCTAATTTTTTGATATTGGAAGGATCTCACTAATATGGGGTAGGGAGATGGAACTATCTGATGTTCTGGAGAGGCTGGGCTCTCTAGGTTTCAGGACCTATCTGGATCAGGGACCCATCTAGAGGTTGTAGGTTTCTGGAAAGTTACTCTAGTGCCTGGAACCCTTGTGGAATCTTATATATTGCCCTAGGTGTTCTTTAGGATTAGCAGAGTGGTTCCTGGGTGGGATTTGGCAGGTTATGATAGGTAGCAAGGTCTAACTGAAATTTGCGTAAGAGCAACCTCCAGAGTAGCCTCTTGACTGTATTTGATCTCTCTGTGCCGCTGATATTTTATTAGTTACACTTCTTTTCTGACTTTTGGTTAGGATGTTGATCCCACAGTGCCAGGGCCGGATTCATCCCTGTGAGTCATCTCACATGTTGCCAGGGAGAATTTCACCCCTTCATATCATGTCCACATAGTGGGAAGGGCAGTAAATCACTTGCAGAGTTGAACTTAGAGACAGTGAGTCCACATCTGAGCAATAAAAGAGGTCCTCTGGAAGTAACTCTTAGGCATATGTATAGGTAGTCTAAGCTTCTCAGCTACCTACATAAGCTTCACCAGAGTTCCTTTCAGGATTGAGGTGATACCTGTTGATTTGGGTGTCCCTTAAGTTTGACACAGTATCAGGGGATTCCCTGATGGGAAGGTTTAATAGTTTCATATTTCTCCCATACCTCAAGGGACTTTGCCAATTCTTTTTGAGTATCTGTTTAATACTCTAGGATGTATCCAGGTATTACAATAATCTATACAGGATTAAAGGACCTTTTCTTATTCTGGGCTCCCTGTGTTTCAGTTGTTCAAATGAACTATACAGATATGTTGAGGAGTTACATTGTGCGCTACAGAAAATTTCAGTTCCAGATCAAATAAACCTTTATTCCTTTGTTCTCAAAGAGTATGTGTGGTTCTAAAATATAGACACTGTCTTCCTTACCCCTGCATTCTGAATTGCTTTAACCCCATCCTGATCAACTTTGTTCTTATCTCTAAATATCAGGATATATATATATATATATAAAATAGTCTCTCGAAATCCAGAAATAATAATCACCACTCTGGACTTAATGTGTCTGCTCTAAAAGCTTATGATCTAGGCCCCTGTTTTCTTATAAGCATTTTCTACAGGTGACCATAACATTCTTGTTTTTTTGTTTCTGGCTTATTTTGCCTCACCACATGTTCCACGTGTTCACTCACATCGTTGCATGCCTCACGACTTTGTTCCTTTTTGTAGCAGCATAACATTTGTTCATAAGTATACACCATCGTTCACCAATCTACTTCTCTGTAAGTGCATCCTTCACCCACATGCTTTCATCAGGCATCATGTATAGTGCCCAAAGTCCACAGTCCATCAATATTCTCAATTTTAGATAATTTCATTGTTCCCAAGAGAAAAAACCAATAAACACACCTTTGCCAAATAGGAAATCTAAACCTCCTCTTAACTCTTGTCCCTCCCCCCATTATTTACCTCTGCTGTTGCTGTGGTAGTGCTGATGTTTTCATTTTGAACATAGCCCATAGCATGCAATAGCACTTTCCCCCTGTACTCTGGATTTAACCACTCTTTGTACAAGAATCATATGTTTAAAGTAATTCTTGTGAGAACTAATTCGTATTTTTTGTGTTAACCAGTGGGACACTTAGGTCTGTACAACCCCTTTCAATCTTGTCATCTTCAGTATGGTAATATTACTTATAGACCCACTAGAGAATCACTTTCATTTCTATCTATTCCCTTACATTGGAGTTCAACCTCATTAGCTAACCGTTCACCCATCTCTAGCTTTTATGTATCTCTAAGACCCCTATTTTCTGTATTATGGGCCTGCTGATTATACCTTTATGCGGTCATAAAAGTGTAATCATACAGTAGCTATCCTTTTGTGCCTGGCATATTTCAGCATTATGTCAAGGCTCATCCATCTTGTCATGTGCTTCAGGATGTCGTTTTTGTCTTACTGTTGCATAATATTCCATCATATGTATATACCACATTTTGTTGATCCAGTAGTCTGTTGATGGCCATTTGGTTTGTTTCTATCTTTTGGTGATTATGAATAATGCTGCTATGAACATCGGTGTGCAAATGTCTGTTTGTGTCATAGCTATCAGCTCCTCTGGGTATATACCAAGTAGTGCTATTGCTGGGTCATAGGGCAACTCGATACTTAGTTTCCGAAGGAACCGCCAAACAGTGTTCCATAGTGGCTGCACCATTATACATTCCCACCAGGAGTGCATAAGTGTCCCAATTTCTCCACATACACTCCAACATTTATAATTTCCTATTTGCTTAATAGCAGCCATTCTTATAGTTGTGAGGTGTATCTCACTGTAGTCTTGATTTGCATTTCCCTTATAGCTGATGAAAATGATCAAATGATGTGCTTTGAGCCATCTGTATTTGCTCTTCAGAAAAATGCCTATTCATATGTTTAGCCCATTTTATAATTGGGCTGTTTGTTCTTTTATTGTTGAGTTGTATGATTTCTTTGTGTATACAGGAAATCACACCTTTGTCCGATATGTGATTTCCAAATATTTTCTCTAATTGACTGGGCTGCCTCTTCACCATTTTGACAAAGTCTTTTGAGGTACAGAAGCATTTGATGAAGAGTTCCCATTTATCTATTTTTTCTTTTGTTTCTTGTGGTTTGAGTGTAAAGTTTAGGAAGCTACCTCCTATTGAGGTCTTGAAGATCTTTCCTTATTCTTCTAGAAGCTTTATGGTGCTAGTTCTTATATTTAGGTGTTTGGTTCACTTTGAGTTAATTTTTGTGTAGGGTGTAAGATAGAGGTCTTCTTTCATTTTTTTTGGCTATTGACATGCAGTTCTTCCATGCCCAATTATTGAAAAGACTATTTTGTCCCAGTTCAGAGGATTTGGGGGCCTTGTCAAAAATCAATTGGCCACAGATTTAGTGGTCTATTTCTGCACTCTTGATTCAGTTCCATTGGTCAGTGCTTCTATTTTTGTGCCAGTAACATGCTGTTTCACTGTGGCTTTATAATAGGTTTTAAATTCAGAGAGTGTTAATCCTCCCACATCATTCCTTTTTAGGATGCTTTTAGCTATTTGGAGTCTCTTTCCCATCCAGATGAATTTGGTTGGAATTCCAAGTCTTCAAAGTAGGTTGTTGGAATTTTGATTGGTACTGTGTTGAATATGTAGATCAATTTGGGGAGAATTGACATTTTAACTATATTTAGCCTTCCCAGCTATGAGCAGAGAATGTCTTTCCACCTATTTAGATCTCCCTTGATTTCTTTTAGCAATGTTATGTAGTTTTCTGTTTACAAGTCCTTTATATCCCTAGTTAAGTTCATTCCTAAGTACTTGTTTCATTTAGTTGCTATTTCGAATGGAATTTTTTCCTTAACTGACTCCTCAGCTAGTTCATTGCTTGTGTATAGAAATGTTACTGATTTTTGCACATTAATTTTATATCCCATCTTGCTGAATTTGTTTATTAGCTCAAGTAACTTTGCTGTATCTTTCTCAGGTTCTTCCAAGTATAGTATCATGTCATCTGCAAATAATGAGAATTTTACTTCTTCCTTTTCAATTTGGATGCTTTTATTTCTTTGTCCTTCCTTGTTGCTCAAGCTAGAACTTTTAGCACAATGTTGAATAGTAGTGGTGACAGTGGGCATCCTTGTCTTGATCCTGATCTTAGGGGTAAAGCTTTCAGTTTCTCTCCATTAAGTATGATGCTAGCTATCAGTTTTTCATATATTCCTTTATCATAATGAGGTAGTTACCTTTGAGTCCTATCTTTTGGAGTGTTTTTATCAGAAAAGGAGGCTGGATTTTGCCAAATGCTTTTTCAGCATCAATTGAGATGATCATGTGAGTTTTCCCTTTTGATTTGTTAATGTGCTGTATTACACTGATTTTCTTGTGTTGAAACATCCTTGCATTCCTGATATAAACCCCACTTGGTTGTGGTATACAATTCTTTTAATGTTTTGTTGGATTTGATTTACTAATATTTTGTTGAGAATTTTTGCATCTATTTCATTAGGGAGATTGGCCTGTAGTTTTCCTGTCTTATAAGCATCTTTACCCAGCTTTGGTATTAAAATGCTATCAGCTTTATAAAATGAGTTAGGCAGAGTTCCTCTTTCCTCAATTTTTTTTTGAAAAGTTTGAGCAGGATTCATGTTTGTTCTTTTTCGAATGTTTGATAAAATTCCCCAGTGATGTCATCTGGCCCTGGGCTTTTCTTTGTAGGAAGATTTTTGATGACTGAATCTCTTTACTTGTGATTGGTTTGTTGAGATCTTCTGTTTCCTCCTGAGTCAGTATAGCTTATTTGTGTGTTTTCAGGGATTTGTCCATTTCATCTAAGTTGTCTAGTTTGTTGGCATATTGTTGTTCATTGTATCCTCTTATGATTTCTTTTATTTCTTCAGGGTCTGTGGTTACACACCCCTTCTCATTTCTGATTTTGTTTCTTTGCCTCCTCTCTCTTTTTTTCTTTGTCAGTCTTGCTAGGGGCCCATCAGTTTTATTGATTTTCTCAATGAACCAACTTTGTTTTATTCTATTATTCTTTTGTTCTCCCATTCATTTATCTCGGCTTTAATCTTTGTTATTTCTCTTCTCCTGTTTGCTTTGTGGTTAGTTGCTGTTCCTTCTCAAGTTCCTCCAGGTTTGCTGTTAAGTCCTTGATTTTTGCTTCTTCTTGTTTTATAATATAGGCATTTAGGGCGATAAATTTCCCTCTCAGCACAGCCTTCGCCGCATCCCGTAAGTTTTGATAAGTTGTATTCTCATTTTCATTCATCTCCAGATAGCTACTAATTTCTCTAGCAATTTCTTCTTTGACCTACTGGTTGTTTAAGAGTGTGTTATTTAATCACCATATATTTGTGAATGTTCTCATTCTTTGGTGGTTATTGAGATCCAGCTTCATCCCATTGTGATCAGAGAAAGTGCTTTGACTAATATCAATGTCCATAAATTTATAAAGACCTGTTCTGTGCCCCAGCATATGATCTATCCTAGAGAATGTTCCATAAGCACTAGAGAAGAATGTATATCCTTATGTTTTGGGGGCAGTGACCTATATATGTGTTATATGTATATAAAACATCATCAAGTTATTTAACTTCTCTATTTCCTTGTTAATCTTCTGTCTGGTTGTTCTATATATAGAGGAGAGTGGTGTACTGAAGTCTCCTACTATTATTGTTGAAGCATCTATCGTTCCCTTCAGTTTTGCCAGTGTCTCTTTCATGTACTTTGGAGCTCCTTGATTGCAAGCATAAACATGATTGTTATATTTTCTTGGTGAATTGACCCTTTAATTAGTATACAGTGTCCTTCTTTGTCTCTTATAATGTCTTTACATTTAAAGTCTATTTTGGCCAATATTAGTATAGCTACTCCTGCTTTCTTTTGTTTATAACTTGCGTGGAAGATCATTTTCCATCCTTTCACTTTCAATTTATTTATATCTTTGTGTCTAAGATAAGTCTTTTGTAAGCAATGTATAGCTGGATTATATTTCTTAATACATTCTGCTAGTCTCTATCTTTTAATTGTTAAGTTTAGTCCATTAATATTGAGTTATTACTGAAAAGGCATTTCTTGATTACACCATCTTATCTTTTTAATTTTATTTGTCAGATCTAGATATTCTTTTCCCTCTTTCTCTTTTTATCCTTTAAATTACCCTTACTGGTACTCTTCAATTCTGTTCCCTCCTCCAGATCTCCCTCTCCTGTCTTTTTTTTTTCAATCATTAGAACTCCTTTTAGTATTTCTTATAGGGCCAGTCTCTTGTTGACAAATTCTTTCAGGTCTTGTTTGTCTGTGAAAGCTTTCATTTTTCAAATTCCTCTTTATACTCTTCTACTGTCTTCTTGATCTCCTTTATGTCATTTGCCATCCCACTTATTTTATTAAGTAGAGTTATTTGAGCATCTTTGATTAGTTGTACCAATGTCTGGTTCTCTTCAACTGTTTTAATTTGGTCATTAAGCTATATCTGTCTGCATTGGTGATGTGCTTAGTGATCGTCTGTTGTTTTCACCACATGTAAATATTTTGATTGATTTGCTTTGGGAATTGATTTCTTTCAGTAACATTAGTCTAAGGCCTTGTGTTTGCAGGATGGATGTGCAGCAGGGGGCAGGGTACGGGGCAGCGCACAACTGTGCAGTGATTCATTTCAGGGCATGTATAGGCACAGGTTGGGGATGTTATGCTTGTGAACATGTGCCCCGTGGCCAGGGAGGATGTAGTTGTGTGTGTGTGTCTGTGTGTGCACCAATCTGGGGTGTGTAACCCTGGTATACACTGGTCTAGGGTTTGGGGCCCTTTGTGCTCATGTGTAGAGCTGTGGCATGATATCAGTGTTATGCTTTCATTTATTGGGAGTAGATGTGACCCAGCTGTGCAGGTTAGCACTTTCTCAGAGCTGGGAAGTGTGGCTGAGGGCCATGTGCATGAGCAGTTCTAGGACTGCCGTAAACTGACATTTCCAGAGGTGAATGACGTGATTGGGGGCCCGTGCACATGTGCTGGTCTAAGAGTGCCGTAAACTGATGCGCAGAGCTCAGTGGGGGCAGGGTGAGGCTGTGCAACACTATGGGTGTGGGGCAGGGGTAGCCTGGGTATGGAGGTAAGTGCCCACAGCCTTTTTGTGCTGGCAATAGCCTGCAGGGAACAGGAAGGGGGAGGTAGTGCTCAGGAGGAGTGCAGAAGAAGTGGATTGGGCTGTACTTTGGGTAGGGGTGTGGGACGGGTACCTGCCCTGGGGGGCTGGTGGGGTGAGGGCACTTGGAGCATGGGGAATGGGTGCAGGTGATGGCATTCGGGTGCGTGGGGTTGGGGTGAGCCGCGGGTTACGAAGCTGCACTGATGAGGGTAGTGCGTTCAAGGAATGTGGCTTGGCTTTCTTCCTAGTCCCCGGCCCCCATCTGTGCAGTCCCGCAGGCTCAGTACCTCTGTGCCAGGCTCCAGCTTTCTGCTTCTCAGTTCCTCAGCTTCTGCAACCAGAGCTGCTCTATGTGGTGCAGAAGGCTCTCCCAGGTCAGTTGCACTCTTGAATCGCCATCTCAGTTGCCCTTCCATCTCTTCTCTAATTTTTCTGTGGAGCAGGGCTGAACTTGACCTACTCTATTTGACCATTTTCCCATAAGTCTCCTTTTGCCCATTTTTAAATTAGGTTGTTTGTCTTTTTTTGTTGCATTGAAGAATCTCTTTAGCTGGATACTAAATTCTTATCTGATATGTGGTTTCCAAATATTGTCTCCCATTGCGTAGGCTGCCTTATTACTTACTGGTTTTTCTATTTCTGCAAAGTAAGTTGTTGATATTTTAATTGTTTTTGCACTAAATCTATAAATCAATTTGAGTAGAATTAACATCTTAACTATATTTAGTCTTCTAATCCATGAACACAGTATGCCCTTCCATTTATTTAGGTCTTCCATGATTTCTTTTTAGCAGTTTCTTATAGTTTTCTGTGTATAGGTCTTTTATATCCTTAGTTAACTTTTTTCTTAAGTATTTGATTCTTTTGGTTGTGATTATAAATTATAAATGGAATTTTTTTCTTGGTTTTCTCCTCAGAGTGCTCATCACTAGTGTATAGAAATAGTACTCTATTTTGGGTGCTGATCTTGTACCCTGCCATTTTGCTGTACTCATTTATTAGCTATAGTAACTTTGCTGTCGATTTTTCAGGATTTTTGACATACAGTATCATGTCATCTGCAAACAGAGTTTTACTTCTTCCTTTCCAAAGTGGATGCCCTTTTATTTCTTTTTCTTGTCTAATTGCTCTGGCTGGAACTTCCAGCACAATGCTGAATAACAATGGTGACAGTGGGCTTCCTTGTCTTGTTCCTGATCTTAAAGGGTAAGCTTTCAGTCTTTCCCCACTGAGGATGATGCTTGCTGTGGATTTTTCATATATTTCCTTTACCATGTTGGGAAGGTCCCTTCTATTCCTATTCTTTGAAGTATTTTCATCAAGAAAAAAGATATTGAATTTTGTCAGATAGCTTTTCTGCATCAATTGATATGATCATGTGGTTTTTCTGATTTGAATTATTGATATACTGATATGGTATATTACATTAATTTATTTTCTTGTGTTGAATCAGCCTTGTGTACCTTGAATAAATCCCACTTGGTCATGGTGTATAATTCTTTTAATGTGCTGCTGGATTTGATTTGCAGGTATTTTGTTGAGGATTTTTACATTATATTCATTAAAGAGATTGGTCTGTAATTTTCTTTCTTTTTTTTTTTGTGGTATCTTTGGCTTTGATATTAGGGTGATGCTGGCTTCATATATAAGGTAAGGGCCCTCTTTAATTCTTTTGGCTATTAGTATCCAGTTCTCCCATGCCATTTACTGAAAAGACTATTTTGTCCCAGTTCAGTGGCTTTGGGGGCCTTGTCAAAGATCAGTTGACCAAAGATTTAGTGGTCTATTTCTGCACTCTAAATTCAGTTTTATTGGTGAATACTTCTATCTTTGTGTCAGTATTGACCACTGGCTGTTTTGACCACTGAGGCTTTAATCCACCTACTTCTTTATTCTTTTTTAAGATGCTTTTAGCTATTCAGGGTCTCTTTCCCTTCCATATGAATTTGGTAACTAGCTTTTCCAAGTCCTTAAAGTAAGTTGTTGGAATTTTAATTGGTACTATATTAAATCTGTAGATCAATTTCAGTAGAATTGACATCTGAACTACATTTAACCTTCCTATACATGAGAAAGGAATGTCTTTCCACTTATTTAGATCTTTGACTTCTTTTAGCAATGTTATGTAGTTTTCTATGTACAAGTCCTTTATATCCCTAGTTAAGTTCATTCCTAGATGCCTGACTCTTTTAGTTGCTATTTTGAATAGAATTTTTTCCATAATTGACTCCTCAGGTCACTGCTTATGTATAGAAACATTACTGATACTCACACATTAATCTTATGTCCCTCTACCTTGCTGAATTTTTTTATTAGCTCAGGTAACTTTGTTGTAGATTCCCCAGGTTTTCCAAGTGTAATATCATGTCATCTGCAAATAGTGAAAGTTTTACTTCTTCCTTTCCAATTTTTATGCCTTTTATTTTTGTTTCCTGCCTGATTGGTATAGCTAGAACTTCTAGTACAATGTTGAATAATAGTGGTGACAGAGGGCATCCTTGTCTCATTCCCAATCTTAGGGGGAAAGCTTTCAGTCTCTCTCCATTGAGTACAATGCTGGCTATGGGTTTTTCATGTGTTCTCTTTATCATATTGAGGAAGTTACCTTTGCGTCCTACCTGTTGAAGTGTTTTTATCAGAAAAGGATGTTGAATTTAGTCAAATGCTTTTTTCGGCATCAATTGAGATGAACATGTGAGTTTTTTATTTGATTTGTTAATGTGCCGTATTACCTTAATTGATTTTCTTGTGTTGAACCATGCTTGCATTCCTGGTATAAACCCAACCTGGTCATGATGTATAATTCCTAATGTATTGTTAGATTTGATTTTGCTAGTATTTTGTTGAGAATTTTTACAACTATGTTCATTAGGGAGATTGGCTTATAATTTTCCTTTCTTATAGCATCTTTATGCAGTTTTGGTGTGATGTTCATTTCATAAAATGAGTTAGGTAGAGTTCCTTTGTCCTCAAATTTTTGAAAAGCTTGAGCAGGATTGTTGTCAGTTCTTTATGGAATGTTTGATAAAATTCCCCAGTGACATCATTTGGCCCTGAGCTATTCTTTGTAAAAAGATTTTTGATGACTGAGTGAATCTCTTTACTTGTGGATAGTAAAGTATCCTCTTATGATTTTTTTTTATTTCTTCAGGGTCTGTGGTAATGACCCCCTTCTCATTTCTGATTTTGTTTATTTGCATCCTCTGTCTTTTTTTTCCTTTGTCATCAGCCTTGCTATTGGTCCCTCGATTTTATTGATTTTCTCAAAGAACCAACTTTTGGTTTTATTGATTCTTTCTATTGTTCATTTGTTTTCTCATTCATTTAACTATGCTTTAATCTTTGTTATTTTTCATCTTCTGTTTGCTTTGGGACTAGTGTGCTGTTCTTTCTCATGTTCCTGCAGGTAAGCAGTTAAGTCCTTGATTTTTGCTCTTTTTTCATATAGGCATTTAGGGCAATAAATTTCCCTTCAGCACAATCTTTGCTGCATCCCTTAAGTTCTGATGTGTTGTTTCTCATTTCCATTTGTCTCCAGTTGGCTACCCATTTCTCTAGCAAGTTCTTGTTTTACCTACTCATTGTTTAAGAGTACGTTATATAATTTCCATATATTTGTGAAAATTCTCTTTCTTTGATGATTATTGATTTCCAGCTTCATTGTGATCAGAGAAAGTGCTTTGAACAATTTCAGTGTTTTAAAACTTATGAAGGCCTGTTTTGTTCCCCAGCATATGATCTATCCTGGAGAATGTTTCATGAGCACTAGAGAAGAATGTATATCCTGGTGTTTTGGGGGTATAACTACCTATAAGTATCTATTAGGTCTAATTCTTTTATCACACTGTTTAAGTTCTCTATTTCCTTATTGATCCTCTGTCTGTTTTTTTTTTTTTATTATTTGCTTGTTTGTTTTTTTTACAAAAGCCCAAAGTGCCTTTGGTTCAACTGCCTGTTCCAGAGTTTATCCTATGAACTTGGGTAAAGGTCCACCTACTGCTTTACAACAATTAGGGAATACATGTCAGACGAACAGCATTTCTTCCATCAGTGTGCAGTCAGAGCTGTTTTATGCCTCACCAAACTTCATGCCTTCTGCACAGTTGGCTTCCCCAGACTCCTCTGTATTGTCTTGTTCTCAAACTGATTCAACATTCACTTGAACACCTGTACTAACTGGCTCAACAGCAATGGGATTCAAAATTTTTGAGAAAGGTAGGCTCTCCCTTAGCAAACCTCTGAATCTAGGCTGAGGATCAGGGTTACCATGGACAAGGAAAGTAAGTGAATGGTGCCTATGGCAGAGCAGATCCACACCTACTACCACAGGCTGGCTACAGTAGGCATAAATACAGGCATAGGATAAAACTCCAGAGCAGGCAGTTTAACCAAAGCCACTTTAGGGTTTTGGTAAAAGCAAATTCTAAGAATATCTTGGAGTAAGAGTGTCTTCTGGTCTTACAGCTGCAAGTTCTGATAGCTTTATGTATTATTTTGTATGCTCTATGGTGGGGTCACATTTCATTGTTTTTCCATGTGAGTATCCCATTATTGCAGCACCATTTGTTGAATTTTTGTTTGTTTGGTTGGTTTTCTTGTTTGTTTTTTGGGAAGTGCATGGACCAGGAATCAAACCCAGGTCTCCCGCATGGCAGGCAAGAATTCTACCGCAGAGCTACTCTTGCACCCCCCACTAGCTTTATTTTTGAAGTTTCTAGTTATTGTGTTTCTGCTCTAAAGGTCAGTTTATTGAGCAATGATTCAATGGTCTTTTTTGACATCTTCTTGTTCATGGAGTTCTCCACTTTCCTTTTCTTACAGGCTGGATCCCTGTGTTCAGCAGGGATCTCATGACCATTTCAGTAGATGCATAACT
This sequence comes from Myrmecophaga tridactyla, assembly GCA_004026745.1. Lineage (NCBI taxonomy): Eukaryota > Metazoa > Chordata > Mammalia > Pilosa > Myrmecophagidae > Myrmecophaga > Myrmecophaga tridactyla. The sequence continues at coordinate 49,962 of PVIY010014880.1, forward strand.
GCAAAGCAGTTCTGCTGGCATAAGGACAACCACATGTGCACTGGAAGGTTTTGCCACAATCCTCTGCATGTCTTTTCAAGTCCCATTCAGTACCATAAGAATTGCTGCACTTAGTACGTTTATGCTTCTTTTCAACATGCATTTTCATAAAGTGCTGTTTTATAGGAGAGAATTGAGAAAATGGTCTTTTGCAGCCTCTAGGGCATCCTTCAATGGGACAGCAGTAGAATTTCGGTACAGCTTTCAAATCTTTCCGTAGAGTTGGATTTACTATGCCATCCTGCAGGCAGTAACTCTTGACTAGGTGCATTTTTTGTCATCAGCCTTGCTATTTGTCCCTCGATTTTATTGATTTTCTCAAAGAACCAACTTTTGGTTTTATTGATTCTTTCTATTGTTCATTTGTTTTCTCATTCATTTAACTATGCTTTAATCTTTGTTATTTTTCAGGGCTGTTGGGTAGGATCTTGCTGCAGCTGGGCATGGTACACAGGATGTCGGTGTGCAAGGCCCAGGACAGCTCACCCACCTGTGACTGGATCTGCTCCCGGGCAGGCAGCACCGGAGCTACAGGCCAAGGCAGCAGCGGCTCTGCTTGCACCTGCCGGTTTGTCAGGGTCACCCGAGCACAGAGCCGCAGGCTCTGCCGCCGCTGCCACCTCAGAGGCCTCCGTGGCTTCCGCCAGTAGCAGCGCCAGCCACCTGTTTTTTTTGTTTTGTTTTGTTTTTTAATTTAAGAAAATAAACAATACACTTAGAGCCACCAAACATGGATATCTTAGGCATATTTAAATAAAGTATCCATATAATCATTGTAAGCCTGTGTTATGCAGTAAGTTTCAAAAACCATTTTAAAATTAAGGCAACAGGGTGGGCCATGGTGGCTCAACAGGCAGAGTTCTCATGTGTCATGCTGGAGACCCAGGTTCGATTTCCGGTGCCTACCAAGGCAAAAAAAAAATTAAGGCAACAAGGAAAATATCTACAAATTCAGATAGCAAAGTTTTAAATTCTAAGTATTAAATACTAACTTAGATACCAAAACTGTAAATGTTCACAAACTGTAAATGTTCACAAAATACCAAGTAGAAAGTTCTTACAAGTATCTGCATTGCTATAATAATGACCTATGTTTTTAAATATTTTCCTGATTTTGGGAAAATAGGAAGATACATATATTTTTACAATTAACATATGAAAATCTTAACCACCTAAAATGGATATCTTAGTTAGCTTATCCATAGGCATATTTAAAAAAAAATCTAAGTAATCATAAAGCCTGTTTGCACAATATGTTTCATACTCTAATTTAAAATTAAAGCAAGGAGGGAAAACAATCTATAGATATAGATATCAGAGTATCTTAAATTCTAAATATTAAACGCTATCATAAATGCCATTTGATTAACTATCAAAACTGTGTGCAGTCTCAAAATATCAAGAAGTTATTACAAATAACAACTTTGCTATAGTAGTGAACTATGTTACTAAATATTTTTAATTTTTTTTATTTAGGAATTTATCTAATATTACTATAATGACCTATAGTTTTTTGTTTGTTCATTTTTACATTTTTTTGTTGTAAAATAAATATATATACAAAGAAAAGAAAAAAAAGCAATAATTTTCAAAGTACACTTCAACAAGCAGCTACAGAACAGTTTTCAGAGTTTGTCATGGGCTACCATGCCCTCATTTCAAATTTTTCCTTCTAGTTGCTCCAAAATACTGGTGGCTTTATCAGAGTCATAATAATGGAATCATACAGTACCTGTCCTTTTGTGTCTGACTTATTTCACACAGCATTATGTCCTCAAGGTTCATCCACATTGTCATATGTTTTGGGACAGATAATTTTGTCTAAATGCTGCATAATATTCTATCATGTGTATATACTACATTATCCACTCATCTGTTGATGTGCACCTGGATTTTTTCCATCTCTTGTCAATTGTGAATAGTGCTGCTATGAACATCTGTGTGCAAATGTCTGTTCATGTCACTGCCCTCAATTCATCTGAGTATATACCAAGTATTGGTATTGCTGGTCATAGGGCAACTCAATATTTAGTTTTCTGAGGAGTTGCCACACTGACTTCCACAGTGGTTGAACCATTTTACATTCCCATGAACAGTAAATAAGTGTTCCAGTTTCTCCACATCCTCACCAACATTTATAGTTTCCTGTTTAATAGCAGCCATTCTTATAGCTGTGAGGTGATGTCTCATTGTTGTCTTAATTTGCATTTGCCTTATAGCCGATGAAGATGATCAACTCTTCATGTGCTTTTTAACCATCTGTATTTGCTGTTCAGAAAAGTGTGCATATCCTCTGCCCATATTATAATTGGGTTTTTGGTTTTTTGTTGTTGAGCTGTATAATTTCTTTATGTATACAGGATATCAAGCCTTTATCCAATATGTGGCCAAATATTTTTCTCCCATTAAGTTGGCTGCCTCTTGACCTTTTTAACAGAGTCCTCTGAGGCACAGAAGCTCTTGATTGTAAGGAGTTTGCATTTGTCTATTTTTTCTTCTGCAGCTTGTGCTTTAGGTGCAGAGTTTAAGAAGCTACCCCCTATTACCAGATCTCAAAGATGTTTCCCTTCATTTTTTTTCAAGAAAAGTTTTATGGTACTGGCTCTTACATTTAGGTCTTTGATCTCTAAGACAGAGAGGGGTGTATTGGAGTCTCCTGATATTACTGTTGATATGTCTATAACTCCCTTCAGTTTTTCCAATATGTGCCTCATATACTTTGGAGCTCCTTGACTGGGAGAATACACATTTATGATTGTTATTTCTTCCTGGTGAATTGTCCCTTTTATTAATCTGTAGTGTCCTTCTTTGTCTCTCATGATATCTTTACATTTAAAGTCTATTTTGTTCGATATTAGTATAGCTACTCCTGCTTTCTTTTGATTACAGCTTGGATAGATCTTTATCCATCCTTTTGCTTTCAATCTAACTGTGTCTGATGCATCTCTTGTAAACAGCATATATAGGGATTATGGTTTTTTTGATCCATTCTGTCAGTCTGTGTGTGTGTATATATATATATATATATATATATATATATATATTTTGCATGGGTAGGCACCGGAAATTGAACCTGGGTCTCCAGCATGGCAGGTGAGAACTCTGCCTGCTGAGCCACCATGGCCCACCCAAGCCTGTATTTCTTAATTGGTCAGTTTAGGCCATTAACATTCAAAGTAATTACTGTAAAAGTGGTTCTTGACTTTACTGTTTGTCAGATCTGAATATTATCTTCCTTCTCTCTCTCTTTTCCTTTAAATTACCTTTATTCATATTCTTCAATTCTGTGTCCTCCTCCAGACTTCATCTTTCTGTCTTTTTTTATTAGCTTAGAGGTCTCCCTTTAGTGTTTCTTGTAGGGCTAGGCTCTTATTAACTAGTTCTCTCAGTCGTTCTTTGTCTTTGAAGATTTTAATTGCTCCCTTAGTTTTGAAAGATAACTTGGCTGGATAAAGAATCCTTGGTTGAAAGCCTTTCTCATTCAGGATCTGAAAAATATCATACCACTGCTTTCTTACTTCAGTGGTGTCTGTTGAATAGTCTGAAGTCAGTCTGACATGTTTTCCCTTGTATGTAGTAGATTGCTTTTCTTGTGCTGCTTTCAGGACTTTCTGTTTCTCTTCAACACCCGACAGTCTGATTAGTATGTGTCTTGGGGTGGGCCTGTTTGGATTTATTCTATTTGGAGTTCTCTGGGCCTCTTTGATTTGCAGATTTATGTCTTTTATAAGGGTTGGGAAGTTTTCTCTGATTATATCTTCAACTAACTTTCCCAACCCTTTACTCTTCTCTTCTGGGATACCAATAACTCTTATATTTGTGCTCCTCTTATTGTCCATCATTTCCCTTAGATCCAGTTGCATTTTTTCCATCTTGTTTTTTGCCATTTGTCCTTTTGCACACTCTAGTTCTATTGTTCAATCTTCTAGCTCACTTATTCTTCCTTCTGCTTTTCAAATCAGCTATCATGTGTCTTCAGTATATTTTTCATTTGGTCTACTGTATCTTTCATTTGTGTGAGATCTGCCATTTTTCTATTTAACCTCCCAAATTCTTCTTTATGCTCTTCTAGCATCTTCCTGATGTCCTTTTTATCTTTATAAATGTCCTTGTGTGTTGTTCCATATTTTGTGAATATGTTTCCATATTCCCTCTGGAGTTTTTTTTTTTTTTTTTGCATGGGCAGGCACTGGGAATCAAATGTAGGTCTCTGGCATGGCAGGAGAGAAGTCTGCCTGCTGAGCCACGGTGACCTGCCCCCCTCTGGAGTTTTGATTTGGTTGTTTTGCTGGGCCATTTCTGCTTGGATCTTCATGTACTTTATTATTTTCTGTTGTGTTTGGGGCATTTGATTATCTTGATATGATTATTTTGCAAGTTGGTTTCCTTCACTCTTCTAAAGTTTTGTATTTGCTTAGTTTTTGCTGAATGTTTCCTTTCGCACTTTGTCAGTTATTCTCCACCAAATCAATGTCCAGATCACATATAGGGGATACAATTCAACTAAGGGTCTATTAGAAGCTAGGCCAGGATGTACAGGTACTCCAGTGGCAGCATGGCTGCCCACCATGCAGGAGTCCCAGGCTTAGCTCCCAGGCTATGCACACGCACAAAAAGAACGAGAAGCGAAAAAAAAAAAAGAAGAAAAAAGAGACGATAATAATAAAGTAAAATAATGATATAATAAAGATATGAAACACAAAAACAATAACCATAACAAAATGTACCTCAACAGTAGTTGGCCACAGAATCAAAAGGAGACACCCCAGGATATACTGGGAGTGAAATCAGGCTGGTGCCCACCTGAGGGAGAGAAAATTTAAGAGAAAAATAATAATAGTAATAATGAAAATCAATGAAATTGAATAATAAAAAATATGTGAAATAAAATATAGAACATAAAATATAAAATATAAAAATTTTTTAAAATAATGAGGACAATTACATTACTAACAAAAATTTTTAGAAAGAATATGTTTTTAAAAGGGGGAAAACAGAATAGAAGAAAAAAATGAATAATAAAATATAAAAATAAAGACCTAGGTGGACAGGGAGTTACCTTGCTTACATTTACCCTTTCTCCCCAACAGGTGACGCCTGTGAGGCTCCTCTTCGCTTAAGCTCTCCCTTCCCTGTCTGGTGCAGCCAATCTGCATTTACTGCGCCAGGCCAGCAGATGGCAGGCTTGAAGCTCCTTATCCCTCAGCCCTGCACCTCCTGGCTGAAGCAATTGGAGGTTGGCCTGCTCACCAGGGGGCCAGCCAGAGGGTTTCTGCCAGGGGGATTAGGGAGCCAACCACATGGGGTATCAGCTTATCAGCTCATCCATAGCGCTGATGGGCTTGCCAGACACCGAGACTGCAGGCTGGCTGTTCCCACACCTGACCCCGTTATCACTCCTCCCCGCCCCCAGGCCTGGCCTC
>PVIY010014881.1:0-55335 GCA_004026745.1 Myrmecophaga tridactyla
CTTTTGTTTACACTGGGTCCACCTATATGATGCGGATAAGGCAACGTTCACAGGTTCCCGGCATTGAGATGTGCCCTTCTCTAGTGGGCTCTTTATTCATCCACTGCAGGTGCACCCAAATTACCCCCCTCACCGTCAACAGCCTACCAGCTTGGTGCAGGGCCGTTTTTTAACCTTCCCAGCACCTACATTGTCAGATATTTACATTTTTTTGCCAAACTGACAGATGAAAAAAAGTATTTCATGTTATTTTTTACTTCTCTGATTTAGAGAGATCTTGAACATGTTTCATATATTTACTGCCCATGTTATTTAGCCCTTCTGTGAATTTCTTGTCCAAAACGTTTGCACTTTTCTGTTTTGCTTTTGACTTTCTGTCATTATTTATTGGTAGAACTGGATTACATATTCAAAATACCATTGTTTTGCCTGTTAAAGGGATGCAGATGTATTTTCAAAAATTGAGTAATAAAGTTCATCAACCTTTTCCTCATGATTTAGATTTTATTTTGAAATCTAATAAATGGTTCTATATAAGAGGTCAAGCAGGTTCTGTTCTAGAACTTTCTGAAAGCTTTAAAGTTCTTTTTTTGTTTCTTTAGGTTTTTAATCGATCTTTGTAATTTATATTTGGCATGAAAAAAGTATATATACTAATTTATTTATTTTTCTTAAATATGAAACAAAATTTCCAATGCCAGTCTGTTCTGTATTGATACACTATAACGCTTCTTTTATGTGCCATTACCATATATTCATAGGCGCTCTGTTTTCTGTTACAATAGAGTGTCTATTATGCTGATTTAATTCATATATGTCAATTTGCATTTATTTTTGTTGGGAATAGGTTCCATAAGTCTTATACCAAGTTTACTAATTATGCATTTCAAATAATTCATACATTTAGTGATATCTTTTCTGCTTGACCAGACTTCCAATAAATGTGTTTCATCTCTCTTTGTACATGCAAATTTGTCCGCATATATTCATTATTTGTTTCTTTATATTTATTTGATCTATGCTGTTAACAGGTGCATGATTATTTTGATGTGGATTTTGTATTCTTTTTGTAAGTATAAAATATTTTTGTGCACAATAAATTTCCTTGAAATTCGGTATTACCTGATATTAACATTGCTAAAACACATTTGCTTTTATTATAATTTGCCTCGTATGAATTTTCCCAAACTTTTATTTTCAAAATAGTTGGGTTATATAGCTTTCCATGTGCTCTATGAAATTACTTTCTTATTCTTTCATGGAATTTATTACACACAACTTATATTATGTCACATTGCCTGCCATACTGTAGGCATTCGATACAATGATGAGAGAAGAAATAAATGATACTTATATGAGTATCCTCTAATGCACGGGAAAGAATTCAATTTGAACAGATCAGGCTGTAAAAATATTTCACTTTTTACCATGTTGATTCATTAGGCCCATTCAACCAGTATTACTTGTTAGAATGAGATTTTTCTCCTCCTTCACCTTTCCACGGGCTTCCCTCTTAATACTTTGTCCTCAGTAGAGGAGGGTGTGAAATTTCCAGAGGTTGGTAAAGGATACTTGAATCTCAGTTTAATCTCTTCAAGTTGTGTAATCCTACATAAGGTATTTATTTACACACCCTGAGCCTCTCAGTTCAATCAATCCCCAAACAGAAGGAGTCCTACCTACCCCACAAGTTTCCTTTACAGAGTAAAGGAATAACATTCCAAGATACCTCATAAGACACAAGTCAGGTGCTAGTGCTACCCATAGCACCTTCTCCACAGAAAATACTAAACAAACACTTGCAAAATTGGTTTAGCTACTTGGGCAGAAAAGCTGTTTATTTGTACATTTCTAAAGCATCTAGTATTTATCTAATAGCAATTACATGGACATCTTTGACCTCGTTCCTTGTCTAACCCTCATCCCCAGAAAATGGGTTTAGTAAGCAAACATCTCCTCAGTCAGATGAAAACTGCAGTAAAAGATCACAAAGATTTGTTTTTCATTTCAAGTGACAGAGCTAAAAATCTCATAAAGGCTTCATTTCTTGAGAATTGATGCTTAATTTGTTTATGATTTCTGTCAGTGCTATCCCAGCCCATCATCTTTTTTTTCTTTTCTGTGTCATTCACCAAAATGTCCTGCAGGGAAAACAGTGATGGCAATAGATGCAATACAATGTTGCCATAAGAAGCAGTTCATCGGTGTCCCTTTCTCCCTCCCTCCCTCCTTTCCTTCTTTCTTTTCTTACTAACACTCATATATAACTCATACTAGCACTCTTTGTTAGAATGGGTGTAGAAAAATGGTAAGTTTCAGTAGCAGGATAGCAGTCTAAGATTTAAAATTCATAAACAATGGCTGTAAGGCAAGAATGTGACATGGAACACCACTTAGATTTATCACAGACAAAAGCTGGCATACCACAAACTCAGCAACATGTATTTCCAACATCCTCAGACTTCCCTTCTGGCAACTTCTTTTCTAACTTGTGTCACCTTCCCAACCATTCCCAAGGCTTTCCTGGGCAGAGCACAAGTTCTGAAGTCAAGAGATATGGATTTGAAAACCACCACACACATACAATAAGAGCAGAAGCCAGGTAATTCAATGCCTGAAGCTTTAGTTTTTGCATTGTAAAATTAGGTCAGCTGCCTCTATTTTGCCTGTCTCACATCAACAACTGTCACAGTATAATTTTCAAAAAATGAAAAATTCCTCTCAAAGATTGAAACAACACATCGATGATGGAACTAGGATTATGGTAAAGCTTATTTGAAGGAGAATTAGAGAAACCGAGTAAATTCAGGCACAGAAAGAAAGAATCCTGGAGTAAGATTAATGCAGAACAATAAATTTATAATATTTAGAGTTAGATTTTCTATCAGAAACAAATAATTTGTAAATATACAAGAAAAATAAATATCAAAACGTAATTTTACAGAACCAGAGCCCTAATTAATAATAAATAGTATGTCAATCGAAAGTATATTTGCCTAGCAAATTAAATAATTCTTAGGCAGACTTGTTACGCAATACTCCAGTATAACTTTTGAGAAGATATAGAGTGATTCCTTAGCATATTCTTTTCCACATTCTGAATGATATGTCCTAATAGGACAAAATATTTGCAAAGTTCTATAAGGCTGTTATTGCTTTTTCAGATATTTGTTATTACTGTAATGACAACTGTTATTAAAATCATCATTATTTATTTTGAATTGGCTTAAGTGCTGGTTTGAAGCTGTTATGTACCCCAGAAAAGCCATGTTCTTCTAATCCATTCTTGTGGGAGCAGACATACTGTTGAGTGGGACCATTTGATTAGGTTGTTTCCATGGAGATATGACCCCTCCAGATTCAGGGTGGATCTTAATTGTCTTTAATAGAAAAAAAATTTAAGTCTTTAAAAAGTTTTACTTCTAGAGTGGTAATTTAACAAAAGCATGGATTGTAAGTGTTTCTATATGTTATGCACATTATAGGGCTGTAACGAAGTGAGCCACTCTAAATGCCCAGGGGACAGAAGAAGGTATTTTGGATAAAGTCTTCCTTCAGTTGACTAGCCAGGCAGTGAATGGACAAGAGGATGAGAGTCTAATAAAAAAAATTATACTTAGATAATAAGGTTTGAGAGAACTCATCACTTACACTTGGAGAATTGAAATTAGTTCACTGTGGCTACAACAAAAGTGTGAGAGGGAAAAGTGCTGATAATGGTGAGGTAAGATGTGATCCACTTGCAAAATTTTCTCTTTCCAACTCATAGACATTGCAAACAAATGGCAATGTTTGCGTTACGGGGAAAAAGGACTGAAACAGGGGCCAAAATACTGGATTTAGAACAAATTCAGTCAATGACTGACAGTGATTTTTGCAAGTGGCGTTTCTTTTCTGGCCCTCAATTTTCTATCCATAGCTCCATGATGAGCCAAAGCCCAGAGATTTGACAACGTCTATAACAGGTTGAACTCCCTGGGGAGCAGATTTTGAAACAGAGTTATCAAGCAATAACCTTGGAATCAATTCCTTTGGAAGAGAGGGAAAGGAAGCAAGAGTGGGCAATGTGGGGAGTCAGGCTGTGATGCAGAGCCAAGATAAGGCTTGGCTAAACCATGGGGAGCTCTGGAGCTGGAATGGCCCTCAGAATTGGCCCCAGTTGGGCAAAGAGGGTCAGGCACTTACACTCATGTATCGAGCAATCAGGTATAAGCCACTGCAGGAAGGGGTGTGACTTTGAGGAAGATCTTGGCTCTGCAGGTGAATGTGAAGGTGCTGACGGTGAAGACTCTTGGTGGACACCACTCCCAACAGTCAACAGTCAGGGAAAGAAGTCCTTGAAGGGAGGTCTGGGTGGCATCTCCCAGTATCCACTGCAAAGCTGTTCATGCTTATGTCATGTTACCTTCTGACTCACTTAAGTGCTACTCTCCCTATACCAGGCCAACTCTTTGTTCCACCTCTATGAAATTATTTAGGCATTCTCAAACTTGCCTCCAACTACCACTGACACCAAATCACTGATCTGCTTACCCCTCTGGTCTCAGTATAGGTGTTGATTCTTTATAGATGCCTGCCATGACATTGTGGGCATGTATTAAGTTCTTCAATCTGTATGCAGCTACTGTGGCATTAATCACTCTTTCTTCATGATCTGACTCCCTTTCCAAATGTAAGCACTTGAAGATATTGAATGGGGCTTCTGGTATCTAGCACATGTCAGGCAAGTATAATGGATACTAAATGCACCTTTGTTGAAGAAACAGGTAAATGAATGAATACATGAATTTCAGAGAAAGTAATTTAGAATAAAAATGGGAGTGTTTCAATAAAAAAGATCGAAGAAACAGATTTAAAATTAGGAGATAAGAAATGAGAAGATTGTTGCTTGACTCAGGAGCTTTTCTTCATCACAAACTGCTCTACAAAAAAAGGCGAGCACTCCGGCTCCCTAAGTTTAGTCCTACAAAAAAAAAGAACTATGTTTCATAGTTGTTTACATAACTTTGTTTCTCAGTGTTTGATCTGAGGTTTGATTTCGTTTCCTGTTTGATTTTTGGTCTATGTTGGCTTCCGAAAATAAAGAGAAGGAATGTAACAAAAGTTTCTTGCATGTTGTTTTGGTTTGCTAAAGCTGATGAAGTGTAACATACAAGTAAATAGTTGGCTTTTACAGTTAGCTTATAAATGTACAGTTCTAAGGCCATGGACATGGCTCAGTTAAGGCATAACAGAATGATACCTTCTGTGAAGACCAATTATGGATAAGCTTGGGCCCCTCTGTCAGATAGCCAGGCACATGGTGACATCTGCTGGTCCTTCTCTACTGGATTTTGTTGCTTCAGCTTCTGGCTTCTCCATTTGTGGCTTTTTCCCTAAACTCCCCTGGACATTTCTCTGAATTTCATCTCTCTTAGCTTCTGTATGTGTTTTATGCTCTTATAAAGGACTCCAATAAGAAGACCAAGACCTACCCTGAATGAGACAGGCCACATATCTCAATTGAAATAACCATAATCCTAAATGTTCTACCTGTAATAGGTCTACACCCACAGGAAAAAGCTAAAAGAACATGGTCTTTTCTGGGGTACATAACAGCTTCAAATTACCGCATGTGTCTACATCATTTCCCTATATATCAACAGCAATTTACAAATTAATAATCTTTGCAAAGCTGTGGTCTGTCAGGTATCCTGACCACTAATGTTTGTTTGTGGGGTAATTTGCAACCACAAAGGTTTGTTGTGGGATTCAACTCAATCCAATGCTTTCAAATTTTAAGTCCTTTGATCATTAAAACAATATACTGTGGATGTCCCAGAGTCCATATTCTTCATATAATGTGCAGGAGGCTCAGAGAGACCAAAAAGTTGCTTAAAGTCAAAGATGTATAGAATTTAGTTTCAAACTCAGTTCTTTGAAGTCTAAGTCAAATGTGCTTCTGGTTTTAACAAAGATGAGAGCATTGCCATGTTATCGCTCATCCCATCATTAGAAGATATTTAATTTGATGCTTGAAGGCCTTTTTTTTTTTTTATCTTTTTGCATGAGCAGACACAGGGAATCTAACCCTGGTCAGTCTCTAGCACGGCAGGAGAGAACTCTGCCTGCTGAGCTACTGTGGCCCACCTGGTGCTTAAAGGCTTTTGATAGTTCAAAGATTAAAAGACCCATTTCACAGATGAAGAAAGCAACATTCAGAGAGGTTGAGCTACTTGCTCAAGGTCTACAACCAGTTATGGAAAAAACATAATTTGAATGCAGTTCTTTCTAGCTCCAAAGCCTCTCATCTTTACACTGAATTATACCCTTTATTACATTTTGGTACCCTCCAGATTGCAGCCTTTCATCCTCCTTCACACTTAGAAAATAGTATCAACAAGTTTAAATCTGTCCAAATTGCTCTGGTCCCTTGTGAGAACCATAGCTCATGCGCACCTGCCATTCTGAGTGAGATTGTTAGATACAGAGCTATGCATCATTTAAGATCATTAGTGCAAAATCAATAGCTGCAGGAAATAATTGCAGTTCTCTCTGAGATGGTACCCCCCCTGTGGTACTTCATCCTTGAAGGTTATTTAATTAAAGTCCAAGTGGGATGGGTTCACTCTGGAGTGGTACATAAACTGGAATTGACATGACCCAGAGGCAAACAGCCTTCATTCCCAGCATCACAGTGTGTGACTTAGGCAGACAAGGTCTCATAATACTTTGAGCCAGAACACCTAAGTTTTTTTGAAGGGGCACTGCCTCATAGAGACAGCTGATTCTACCTGCTCTTACTCTTGGAGAAAGGAGCTACCAGAGGTAGGCAGTCATTATTTAGCAAATATATATTGGAAAGCATTTGTATGCTGAATTCTGAATTTATAACAAAGCTGAATATATAACAAATGCTGAACCTGTACCATCATCCCTAACTGATCTTCATGTTTGAATGAAGGGAACTGACCCAACAATTGTAGAAGCCAAATTCCTTCTGGTATGGTAGGCATAATAGCATACTTATAGGCATAATAGCATGACATATCTTCTTTCCATTATCAAGGTTTGGTCAGATTTGTTTTGGGTGTAAATTTGGACTGTATCCCATATCACCTTCCTTCTGGATTCAGGTCACAGGTTGAACCCCAGTCCCAGCATCACCAGTTCCTGCCTCTGACAATTGTCTTTGCTTCCAAAATTCCCAGACAATCATTTACCCTTAAATTTATGCTGCTGGCACTTTGTAGCAAGAGCATACTTAACTTCTTTGTGCTAAGTATAAATTCAGTGCTTTAATATATGGATGTTTATAAAGCAGTGAAATATCCATTCATTTATTCATTCAGCAAATGAATAATATTGAAAATATATTTGAATAATATGAAAATAATATTGAAAAATTTAGTATGAAATCAACTATACATTCATTTGTAGTTCTTTAATTTATAACTAATTATGTGAAAATTATACTAAGACAAAAGTCTTTTTGAATTTCTTGTACATGAAAATTTCTAATTTTTAAAAATTCATATAACAGATATTTATAGGGTCTCACTAGGTGCCACGTATCATTTTAAATGCCAGGAATACAACAATAAATAAAACTGGTAAAGTTATTTGCCCTTGAGGAGTCCACATTGCAGTTGGGGAGAAAGTCAAATAAAGGATTGTTCTAAAAAAGCAAACAAATAAATAATTAATTGTAGCTACTAAAAACTGCTATGAAAACAATAAATTCTATGAATGAGATAGAGAGTAACTGGGGTGGGTGTAGAGAGACCTATCAATAGGTTCTTGGAAAACCACTATGAAGGAGGAAAATCAAAATGCATCCTTTAATAAAATACTTATTGAAGACATGGAAATAGACAAACACCAACTCAGAGAATGGAAATGACCCCTTTCAAGCCTATAACCCCAGTTCGGCTAACAGCCAAAACCTCTACTGTAGAGACCTGTGCTGGTACGTTTTGCTGTAAACTGGTTAAGCTAGGAATTGTATTTCCTGAAATCCTCTTCCCTGTGTAGCTCTAAAAGTAACTTCTATGAGGCTTCAAAGACAGAACTTCAGCAGAGACTTTGCACTCTGAAGGCCTCCACCCAGCATGCAGTGGACAGATGTTGAGGTGTCCTCCTTCCTTTGCCTCCTTTCCATGCCCCACTGTTCTTCCTGATTGCTGACCTGCATACCAACAACAGCATCCCCAGCTACCACCACAGAGTTAGTACACATTGGTGGCAGCTTTCCATGAGCTTATCTGTGAGTTACTCCTTGGTGATCCCACATCGGTGGTTGGATGTGCCTAACTTCTTTGATTCCCCTGAAAACTCTGATGTGCCAGCCATGCCTATACTTCAAGAGGACTATTTCCCTAAGTATTTTCTCTAGTCTTCTACTCCCTTTTCTAGACCTTCATTTCCCTAATTCTTCCTACAATTGTATTATTTCTAAGTCCTTTAAAAAATAACTTATCCCATAACATTATTATTATCCTGTAAGTAGTTCCGGAGGGATAGAACATTAAGGATGGGAATCCAAAATTGTTTCCTTATAGGCTACATTTAAAGACATTAATAACATAGGTGGCAACAGTAAATGGAGCCACTGGAATTTCATAGCATGCAGTGGCAAAACGGTCAGTTAAATTATCACATGTAGTTATCTGGAATTGAGTATCTATAGAAGGCAAGGCTTTGAGAGAACTAAAGACAATTGAATAGAAATAAAAAGTACAAAACCTCTGGGGCTAGCTGTTCACTTGTATGTGTGCTGGAGCACATGGGGAAAGAAAATGATGACTGCAGATTTAAGTATTCTGCCCAATTTTGTCAGATTTGTGTTGGGTGTAAATTTGGGTCTCTATCCCAAATCTCTGATTTTCACGAATCAGAAATCTTTTATTATTAGAGGGGAAAAACTTCAGGAATTGTGGCATGAAAATCTCTATAAATCTGGTCCTCCAGAAAGACAACAAAAATACTGGCAAACTGTTCAAAATAAACTTTTTCAAAACTCTAAAAATTAACCAAAGACCTGCAAAAGTCAGAGGAGTATTTAATTAATAAAAATGTTTAAACCAAGGTAAGAATGGTGGAGATTTATGGTATTTTGATTTGGCCTACTTCCCTCCACCTCTCCCCACTCCATGGTAGCCTTGCCATCCTTTCCGCCTTGCAAACATGGTGCCCATGAAACCAGCAGTGTCAAACCACAGGTGGGGACAGACTGACATTGGAACTACTGAAAAAGCTCAATTCCCAGGGCATTTTTACTACTTGGCTCATCTCATGGCACTCTGGAATAGCAACATTCACAGGGCACTATCCTTATCTGACCTGAGTCTGAGTCTGTGGTCCCTTAGCAGGGAAGCTCTAGTCCCAATGTATTATCAAAAACAGTCATCTGAAATAGTTTAATATCCCAACTGCCTAAAGCTGTGATATTATTTGGGACAAACAAGGGCTCAGCCAAAAATTTAAAAGGAAGATCTAGGAAATGGGATGTGCCCAGGGGGCTTTGAAAAGCTCTGATATGTTCTTGAGGCTCTGAAATCTCACCTGCAGAGTATAGAGCTGAGGGCATACTCAGGAAAGACCTAGAAAGGTACCAGTCTCTCACCTCTGAATGACCTTGAGACCCTGAGCAAGTAGGAAACAAAAGCTAAGGTAGAGCCGTAAACTGCTAAGGCTTGAGAACATGCTCAAACTCACAAAAAGATCACTCAGCAGAGGGGGCAAGGCTCAGAGACTTGAAGCCTTTAATGAAATCTCTGACCACTCATTAGCTGGTCACCAACCTAACCAAGCAGAGACTTCAGTGGCTGAATAATACAGGACATACAGACTTTAGAAAAGTAGTTTTCAGTTAAGTCATTAAACAAACAAACAGCAGCAGCAACAACAACAACCAAGACAACAGGATTAAAAGCAAACCCTTGGGAGGTGAACATCTTATTTCCAAGATTGCCACATTATATTAACTAAAATTTTCAGTTTTCAACAAACTTTTGAGATACACAAACTAACTGGAAATTATGCTCCATGTACACAGGAAGAAAATTAGTAAATATGGACTGACTCTGAGGGGGCCCAAATGTTGGAATTACTAGATAAAGACCTTAAATCATCTACTCTAAATATGCTTAAAGAATGAATGGGGAAAATACTCATAAAGAATTTCAAATAATTGATGTCTCACAAACTGGAGAATGTTAATAAAGAAATCAAAATGATACAAATGAATCAATAGAAATTCTAGAGTTGAAAAATACAAAAACTGAAATGAATATTAAACACAGAGGTTCAAGAGCACATTTGAGCTGGCAGAAGAATCAGCAAACTTGAAGACAGGCCAATGGAGATATTCATTCTGAAGCACCTAAAGTTAAATAATAAAAAATACATAAAGACTGAGAGACATGTGGAACACCCATGAAGCATCCCAATATACACATAATGAGAATTTTAGAAGGATAGAAGAGAGAGAAAGAAGCAGATAGTGTATTTGAAATATAATTTCAGAAACATTCCAAATTTGATGATAAGTATTAATCTACACATCCGAGATGCTCAAGAAAATCCAAGTAGGGTAAACTCAAGAAGATCCAAACCTAGACACATCATAGTCAAACTATCAAATTCCAAACATGAAGAGAGAATCTCTAAAGCAGTAAGAAAAAAAAAGTCTCATTATGTACAAAGGATCCTCTAAAAAATTTACAGCTGAATTCTTATCAGAAACCATGGAATCCATAAGGGAGTGAGATGACATACTCAAAATAGTGAAAGAAAAAGACTATCAACCAACAATTCTAAACTTACCAAAACTATCCTCCAAAAATAAAGGAGAAATTATAATATTTTCAGATAAACAAAAACTATGAGAATTTGTCCTTAGCAAATCTGCTCTATAAGAAATAATAAAGAGACCCCCTTCAGGCTGAAATGAAAAGCCAGTAGATAGTAATTCAAATCCACTGAAAGGAATAAAGAACATTAGTAAAGGTAACTATAAAAGTAAAAATAAAATTCTGAATATATATATTATTAAAACTTCTTCTATCTGATATAAAATACAACTGCATAAAGCAATAATTACAAAACTGTGTTTATGGGCTTAAAGTGTATAAAGATGGAATTTATAGAACAATAATAGCACACATGAAGGGAGATGAAGTGGAATATATTGGAACAATGATTTCATATATTATTGAAAATAAACTGGTTTTAATCTGAACTAGACTATCTTATGCTAAAATGACAAAATAATCCCCAAGGCAACCACTGAAGAATAAGTAAAAACAAGAAAGTAAAGGAAATGACAAAGGAGTCAAAATGATAAACAGGAAAAGATCTATTTAACACAAAAGGAGACAATAATGGAAGACCAGAAGAACAAAAATGACATGATATATAACAAATAGCAAAAAGACATAAATCCTACCTTATCTATAATTATATTCAGTGCAAATGGATTAAACTCTCTAATCAAAAGAGAGAGATTGAAAAAAATGCATTTTAAAAAATGATCCAGCTGCTGCCTACTTGAGATATACTTTATATTCAAAGAGACAAACAAATTGAAAGTAAAGGATGGAAGAAGATAAACCATGCAAACAGTAATTAAATGAAATCTGTATCGGCTATACTAATGTCATACCAAACAGACACTAAGAAAAATTGTTAATGGAGACAAAAAAATGCATTTAATAATTTTAAAATCTCAGTTCAGCAGGAGGTGATAATTATAAACATATGCATCCAACAACTGAGCCCCCAAATACATGAAACTAAAACTAACACAGTTAAGGAGAGAAATAGAACATTCAATAATTATAGTTAGACTTCAATACTCCATTCTCAATAACTGATAGAACAAGTAGACAGAAAATTGGCAAGGCTAGAGAAGAAGACCAGGACAATATTATCAACAAAATTTTTACTTAACAGACATCTATAGAACATGCCACCCCAAAACAGAAGTATACACGTTCCTTTTGATCATACAAAGAACATTCTTTAAGATGGACCATATAGTAAGCCATACAACAAGTAAGAGTAAGTTCAAAATGTTTAAAGATATATAAAGAGTGTTTTCTGACCACAGTGGAGTTAAATTAGAAATTAATATTTGAAGGAAATTAGATGCATTCACAAATATTTGGAAATTAAACAACATATTTGTCACTAACCCAAAGTTCAAAGAAGAAATTACAAGGAAAATTAAAAATATTTTAGTCCCAACAAAATAAAAACATAACATATAATATGGAACTCAGTATATGTGGCATTTAGAGGAAATGCTTGATTTCAATATCTGTATTCTTAAAGAAATAATATCTTAAATCAATAATCTAAGCTTCATCTTAACAGTCTAGAACAAGAAAAATAAATCAAACCAAAAGCAAGCAGAAGGAAGGAAATAATAATGGTTAGAAAGAAAATTAATAAAATTTAAAAAGAAACAAACAAACCAAAAAGATAGATGAATTAAGTGAAACTAAAAGTAGGTTGTTAAAATGATCAACAAACCTGACAAACCCTAACCTAGACTCCTGAAACCTAGAGGGCCCAGCCTCTCCAGAACATCAGATAGTTCTATCTCCCTACCCCATATTAGTGACAGACCCTTCCAACATGAAAAAGTTAGAATGGCCATAGCCCAAACACCCCTAAAGAGAAGGACAGAAAGATCAATGGTGATGTTGGAATTATAGAGAGAAGATAGGATTTAACAAATGAATATGATTGCTGAATCATTAAATTGATATCTCTTTTAGTCTCCAGTATCTTAGAGCAGCTAGAAGTAAACACCTAAAATTGTGGAATTATAACCCATGTCAAATTCTGAAATATGTTCTACAACTAAATATGGTGCTGTGTTTTGAAACTTATTCCTTTTTTGTATATATGTTATTTTTCACAAAAAGGAAAAAAAATTCGATTGTGGTGATAAAAAAATATACATTTATTCCTTCTAGCCTCCTATATTCTGCAGTAGCTAGAAGGAAAAATCTGAAAAAATCATATGGTAGCCCATGACAAACTCTGGGATCTGTCCTGTAACTACTTGTTGAAGAGTGCTTTGAAAACTATTGCTTTTTTATTTATTTGCTTTGTATATATGTTATGTTATACAATAAAAAAGTTAAAAAAAAATTCTTCATCTGTAAAATGAAAATAGTAATATTGCTTATATCTTAGAATTGCTGTATGGATTAAATTTGATAATATAATTAAAGAACTTAACATAGCATGTCTCATAAAGTAAGTGCTTAATAAATATTTGTTATGAAAATTTGGAAAGGAAAATAAGTCCAAGAAATATAGCCTAGACCAATAGGAAATTAGGAGAAATAAGAAACAACAAACATGCAGATAACACACACCAACCCCTCCCCTCCTGCCAACGCATAATTTAAAAACATTTGGAAAACAAATTTAGCAGACTCTTGAGAGAAAGAAGGAGAGGGAGAGAGCATTATCAATCCAGGATATGGCCAACTTTTCTATTTTTAGCAGTTTTCTGAGTGAGGCAGAGATGGCATCAGAAGTGCCCCTCAGAAACAAGATGAACACAATCAAATCAAGATTATTTAAGAAATTTTACCCAAGAAAATAAGGGCAGGAAATACAAGAATAAAGCAGGTCTGGTGCGCATTGGAATGAGGCAATGAAGAAAGCAAAACTAAGCTAGCTGGCTGAAGGAACCAGTTTGTTTTTTAACTGCCGATGCTTGATGTTGGCTATGTCCATGTTGAAATACTTCCAGGAAAAAATGAACATCAAAAACTCTACAACTCAAACAAGACCCACTGTGAAACTGTTCTCTTGACTACAACTCTCTCTGCCTTCTAAATGTTACCTGGGGAGAAAGCTGGCAAAGCAGGATTAAGCAAGTTTTTTTCATACAATGAAAGACTAAACTCCTCAGATAAGAGAAGAAGGGCTTCTTTTACTGGCAAAGGAAGCTTCAGACAAGTTGGGAGTTCAAGGTCTTCTTTTTCACAGGAATTTATCTACATGACCTCATTCTAATTTGGGGGGATGGAGAAACCACAGAGGTACAATGGGGGTAGAAATTGATTGAAGAAGAAAACAGGTGCCATGGAATCAGCCTTAGCTCAGAACTCAGTTTATTGACCACCCAGGCGAGCAGAGGGCTGAGCACTCTGAAGCTGGAGTACATGTCTCCTGAGTCTCCAGGTACCTATAGACATGTCCAACCAAAGACTGTTACTGAAGGTTCTGAAGCCTCCTCTTCTCTGGTAGGTATTTTTTATTGACAGACCTAATATAGCAAAGTAAAACAGTGGTGCCCAGGAAATGTGTTCTTGTTTGGCTAAATTTCCTGGTTGCCTTAGAGATTAATTTGACTCTGCCACTTCTCAACCTGTCAACTCTTTCTTCCTGAACATAGAAAAAGCTGGTTTAGGTAGGAGGTAGTATTGGACTAGCCACATTGTAGAATGTTGAGCTGGGATGCAATTCCTAGTGCCGGGGATACAATCTTATGGGATTTGGTTTCAATTTGATGTGAGCTGGGCAGTTGGCAGCTGGCTTAACACATGCAGATGGAAACTCAGGGAAGAGCTTACCACAATGGGAATACAAGCAGGAAAGAAAAAAAAAGAGAAGGGCAGCATAGAGAAGTTCTAGGTGGAGATAGACAATGGAGTCCTGGAACATTCAGATAGCTGAGTGCAAGGAAAGGACAATGGCAGGAAGTCTGGTGGTCCACGACAGTGATAAGCTCTTTGGTCTGTGAGGTAGAGAGAGACGATTCTCAAACCACTCTCTAGAAACTAGGGTAAAGGCCATGAATGTTCTCTCAGAGGGGATTCAGTGATCCCAGGATGGAGGCATGCATGAGAGAAATGGAGGAGCAGGTGGCAAAGTAGTTTGCAGATGCCTCGGCAATCTTTATAAACAACTAGAAAGGTAATAGAACAGGACTGAGACAAATGATTATGATATGATCAAAGAACTGGTAAGTGCTATTTTACCAAACAGTAGAAACATGTAAATTCAGCAGAACAATTGGGGGAACTGCATTTTGACACTGGCTAATTGTTTTTCAGGCTTTCACAGTTGGTTTGATATCATGTAGACAACGTATAAATTTGCCTGTCAGTGTGGTCAGTGTGGGTAAATAGCTACTACCACTTTGATTTTTGAAGTTGTTAATATGTTCTCTATAAAAGCAAATTATAGATTTTGAGTCACCTTGGACCAGTTTTGGTCATTTGATGTTGCTAGTGAATTTCCTCTAGGTTTTCAATTGACAGCAAAATTTATTATCCCAACAAAATTAACAGTTCCCTGTAGAGCTAAATCTACAAGATAATATTTCAGCCATGTTCAAAATCCAAGTTTACAAAGATCCTTGATAGAGTGTTAATGTTTTTTTAGACTAAGCGATTTTACATTGTAAAATTAATGTGCATGCTTTATAGAAAAGATAGCAAATTCAGAGGCTGGAATTTAAAACCTTACCCAGTTATAGCAGCTAAGAATAAAATGTACAACGGCAGAGTTTATCTTATTCCTTTCGTTGAATTCTCAGTGTCTATTTGCCATGGCCTAAAGGTCCTTTATAAATATCATATAAGTGAGTTAATAAATGAATAAAATAGCAAATAAATTATAAATAAGTTAACATTTTGGTATATTTTGTTGCAGACTTTACTATCTGCATAATACTCGTTTTCTCTTTATTTTTTTAATTTTTCATAGCTGCAGTTATACTATATAAAAACTATTGCTTCATTCTTTTTTAATAACCATTTTAAAAAATTAGGCATGGTTGTATACTCATAGAATATCATTTTAAATAACTTTATAATATTCTATGGAGTGACTGGTTACTTCACCAGTAGTCTCATTTTAGGCCTTAGGGTTGCATTAAATTATTTTCTCTTACAAATAACATTGCAAGATATCTTACAACCACACATATCATAGATAATATGTGACATACAAACATCACAAAATGTATTTTTACCCTAAAATGCTTATCTTCTCACTCCACCCAGCAAACACTTTTTCTTAAGTTTTTGAAATTTTTGTTTTTGTGAAAAGAAGCTTGCATGCTTAGATTTTGCTCCAAGGAGCATCTTGTTTTGTTTGTTTGTTTTCTTTTGTCTGAGAAAAAGTGTTTAACCATTTTTACATTATTAAGTTACACATTTCATTGTTTAAAAATGTTGAGAGTCCACCTACATGCTCCAGATGCCAATATAAAGTTGAAGTTTAGACAAATAGCCTTGCTCCCATGACTGGCTGACTTCCAGAGAGAAAATTACTTTAACTGGGAAACAAGGTAGAAGACAGGTGTTATTCCAATTGGCACATTTTATAGATGCAACAGTATGTTAATCCGCCAAGGTGGAATTAAGTTTTGGACCGCCCCCCCAAAAAATCTTAGAAAAAGTTCTTATCTACTCTCAGTTTTTATACAATAAACTACTGTCCATTATAGAATGTCATCTGTCACTGTGACTAGGTGCTTTTCATCCAAACACTGGGTCAACATCTGAACCTAAAATTAGGCACAAAGTAGCTGAGCTTAAATATGTTGGTTGTTATAAGCCACAGGCCTTAGTATTTTATTCTGTTATTAGATAAAATTACAGATACATTAATACATAAATTGTTAGCCAATTTTGATAATACAATTATCTGGTATGTGAAACCCAAGTTATAAGAAACGTAAAGACCAAGGTATAAATATAAAGTGATAGGCCACTTGCAAAGTAGAAGGATGCAGATGAAGGTAAACTGGTCACAATGACTTCAGATGGTTTCTAAACTTACCACTCCCTTGATCCTCAAGTACATAACTCATGGCTTTATTGCAACTTATTACATTGGTCTATGAAGATTTTTTTTTTAACTTCTATATCTCTCCCACTTGGCATTAAATACCTTGATGGCAAGTTTTTAAAATTTTTTATTTCTATCTATTTTCATACGAGGTATACAAAAGATACTAAATAAATTGCACCTTATCAAATAAATCTAAAATTGATATCTATAGTGTCAGCTTTGTAAAAGAGAAGTTGACATCTCAGGTACATGTATCAGTTTGATAGGAAAGTCAGATTGGGCATTAAATGAACAGTCAGAATAATGGAGTAAGGCTAAGAAAATTTCCTTTAAAGCAAGGGAACACTTTAGCTTCTTACCTTCAAATATGAAACAGAAAATTAAACACAGCAACATATATTAATTACAATATCAAGACCACAAAGTTAAACAGCAGCTAAGTCATGAAGTGAAAAAAAATAAGGCTTCCCTATAATTGCTAGCCCATCCACGTTAAGCAAATGTTGGATTTTAATTAGTAGTCAAACTTGAGAATGCATTCTTTAATTAAATGAAAAACCTCCTTTAATGCAGAGTTAAATTTGCAAATTTAAGGCACCAAAGTTGAGAAAAAACCCAGAGCTAAGCTTCATGCAAGAGCATGGAGCATATAATAAACAATGAGAAAGTAGCATCATATATTAGATGTGTATAAGATGAGCAAATATTGTTGTAAGCAGCTTAGCATGTCTCCATTTAACAACTCTGTTGGTTTCATTTGCAAGATTAAGCTCTTTGCACTACTGATGCTTCCTCATAGAGATTACTTTCTTGTTTAATTTTGGGAGAGGGGATAATTAAGATGAGGTTTAAGGTAGTGGTGTTGCAGGCAAGGTAGAGGTTGAAATCCTTATTTCCAAAATAGACCTTGAAATTCTTATTTCCAAAATAGATCTTTTAAAAGGGTGCCTGTCTCAGTTCTGGACCTTTAGAGCTGTACAGCTATGCCATCCATGTGTCCCCACTTCCAGAGGAAGAGTTTTTGTATATCCTACCTCTGTTCCTGGCAAATATACCGGTCTGTCATATTTTGAGGCCAACTTTGTTGCTCACCATCTCTTTCATTTCTCCATCTCAAATTCATTGCATACAGGTTCCCTTGATTCATGGCCTTTTAGCCCAATCAATTCGTGCATGAGTCGGAATCTCCAGCACCCCCTTTAGGACTTCCTCAACCCACAACAGGTGTGAACCAGAGAAAAACTAGCAACATTGCAATAAGTTTCAATAGCATAGGTTGTCCTTATTTTTTAAATCCCATATAGTTTTTTAGCAAGCCTCAAAGCCCCAGACACCCAGCATTCATATATATGAATCCATCTCTATTTTTTTAACTGATGCTCATTTTCAGGAATTGGAAACAATGAAATCACAACAAAGCCTGTAAAACTGATACCAAGCACCATTAGAGATAGATACTTGTCTGGCTATTTTGACAGACATGTGGGTATTTAGCAATGAATTTGGTTTCCCCTTGACAGGATACTTAGTAAATAGTGGCAGCAATTACATAAAAATAAGATTTTATACATGCTTCGTGCAATCCCAGGAATGGGTAAAGAAGCAAGTAAAGGATCACAATCACTCCAGGAGAGGCTGCATTCAGAATATGGCCTTCCTGTAATAAAATCCATCACCTACTCAAGTCACTGTAAATTGCTGTTTGTGAATACCCTTGCTTAAATAGTTTTTATTCTAAGTATCTCTTCTGGCTAGTTAAGAGTTTCAGAGAAAAAAAATCTCTTACCTTGGCTAAGTTAAGTTTAGCCATCATGAACCATGTTCAATATACAAAATTTTGCTGAAGATTGTGTTATAAAAAGTACAAGGGACATTGTTGTAGAGTTGGGAGACATCTAGGTGTAAATTCTGCTTCATCACTTATAAAGTGGGAAAGTTTGGGCAAGTCAATCAACCACCTAAAATCTCAGAGCTTCACCTGCAAAATGGAGATAATAATGGTTTCTAGCTCACATATTTAGGATTGAATGTATGACTCAAATGAATGTGTGTAACATGGTTGGTATAACAGCTTACATGTAATAAGACTTTTAAAAAGCTAAAATAATCTCTACTATGTCATTATTATTTTTAACAGTTGCTCTAACAACTGAACTATTTTTAGTTAAAATAAAGAACAATTTTTACTCATGTTCCACATCTAAAAAATAAGTTAATGAATATATTTTCTAAAACGTAAGGTTTTACTCCCCCTGATTTTTTTTTCCTAAAATGCTGGGTACTTGATATCCATTGTCTGCAACTGAGTGCTAAAATATGATAAAATGCATATATGAGCAAAAGACAAGGAGATTATGATCCAAACAATTTCTCCTCATATACACCCAGGTTGATGGGAGTAGTTTTTATCTTATTACTTTTTTTTCTAGGAAAAGAAAGATACTAGAATGGTTAACTATGGAATCTTGAGCCAGACCACCTCAGCGATCTACTAGCTATATGACCTAAGGAAAAACGTGTAATTTCTTTGTGTCTCGGATTCCACATAGGTAAATAGAGATTATAAAAGTATCTCTTCAGGACCTCTTTTGTGGCTCAGATGTGGACTCCCTCTCTCTCTCTCTTTAAATAATGCAAGGAAAATCATTGCCCTCTCCATTACATGGGGCAGACACCCATGGGTGAAGTCTCCCTGGCAACATGGGAGATAACTCCCAGGAATGAGCCTGGCCCTGGCACCATGAATCAACAATGCCTTTCTGACAAAAATAATTGAAACAAATAAGGTATCAGTGGCTGAGAGAGTTCAAATAGCATCTAGAGGCTATTCTGGAGACTACTCTTATGTGAGCTTCAGCTAGATATTGCTATTTATCAACCAAAACCATTCTTGTCAACCCTAAAGAACACCTAGGGCTCTATCTGAGATTCTACAAAGGTTCCGTGCATTGATTACTTTCCAGAAACCTATAACCTCCAGATAGGTTCTTAGGCCTGATAAAGTCCTGAAACAAAGAGGGGCCAGCCTCTCCAGAGCATCAACTAGTTCCATCCCCTTATCCCATATTATTGACAGCCCTTTCCAACATGAAAACATTAGAATGGGCACAGCTCAAATTCCCCTAAAGATTGGGAGAAAGATCAAAGGAGAAGGTGGGGTTATAACAGAGATGGTAGGGTTTAACAAATGAATATGACTGCTGATTCATTATATTGATATTTCACACAGATCTAGAGAATCAGATTTTAGATTAATTTTAGAGCAGGATTTCTCAACTGCAACACTATTGACACTTTGGGCCAAGTAATATTTTGTTGCATGTATTCTATACATTATAAGATATTTTGCAGTATTGCTGGCCTCTACCTACTATATCCCAGTAGCTCATCTCTTCCTCAGTTATGATAACAAAAGATTTCTCTAGATATTGTCAAATATGCTTTAGAGCACAAAATCTCATCCAGATGAGAAGCACTGTCTTAGAGATAGAAGAAACAGCTTGATGAATAATAAAACTAAACCATAAGGGAATGTAAATTATTATCTGTAATTAACATCATTCTTAAATACAGTACTACCAAATAAAATACACCAAAGCATTAAAAAAGTAACAAAACTTGAACAGGTAATGTGGAGACTGAAAATGCAAGGTTGGTTTGATATAAAAAAAAACTATTTGTGTATTTTGGAAGTCATTTAAGGAAAAACAGGACTTAATAACATCTAAATCCTTCCAGAGGTACATTTGTTAAAGTTGAAACATTCTGTAATAAAAATATAAAGGAAATAAATGACCTATTTAAATGAATTTATTAATTCAGTGAATATTTATTTAGTGATTACATTATTTTATGTACTAATTTTAAGTGGTTAGAATATAGTGAGGTTTAGTAAACAGAGAATACCCTGCCTTCAGGGGATATATATTCTAGATGTGGATGTTGAGTGGGGAAAATAAAATAAATAAATATGCAAGATGAGTAAAAAATGTGAGGGGGGGAAGCTACCTTAGATAGAGTGGTCAAGGAGTGGGCCTTGCGGAAGCAACATGTTAGCTAAGACATGAGGTATTAAAAGCACTCAGCCACATGAATAGCCTGGTGAGAAGCATTTCAAGAATTGACAAAAGAGAAGCATTTCAAAAATTGAAATATTAGAATGGAAAAAAGCTTAGTACAACAACAACTAAAGAAAACTAGTAAGTATGTTTGCAAAGGAAAGATGAAGCACAGTGAGACTGAAGAAGCAAACAAAATTCAGGTCATGAAGAGGAATTTGGATTTTATTCTAAGTGCAATGGAAAGCAGTGGTAGAGTTTTAAGCAAATGAAAGAATGCTATGGATTTCATTTTTAAATGATTCTTCTGTCACATCATAAATACAATTGGACAGAAGCAGAGAAATCAATATATGGAAAGTGTTTCAGTTAGGTATAGCTGCTGGAATACAATATACCATAAATGTGTTGGCTTTTCTAAAGAGGATTTTTTATTATAAGTTTGCAGTTCTGAGGCCATAAAAATGTCCAAACATTTTTGGAGAAAGGTAAAATCTTTTCAGAGAAAGATACTTTGACTCTTAAGAAAAGACTCACGGTGTTCAAGGAACCTGGTGATGTCGGCTGACCTCCTCTCCTGACCTCTGGCTTCAAACAGCTTCCCCTGGGGTGTTTTCTTTCTGCATCTCAAAACGTCTGTGTCATTTCTGAGCTTTGTGTCATTTCTGAGCTTTTTCCAAAATGGTTCCCTCTTAAAGGACTCCAATAAGCTCACAATATCATAAAAGCCTAAAACCATTTCAGTAACAATACAAATAAAACATAAAGTCAGAAACAGTATAAAACCTCATCAAAGTAAGTTACAGGCATGGTCAATCTGAAGGTAAAATTTTCTTCTGACTCAAGTTATCTGCTTCCAATATATTAAGAGGGGACAATCATAGGGTAAACACTGCATTGCCATAGGGAGAAATTGGGAGGAAAACAGTGGTCAGTGGACCCAAACAAATCTGAAATCTTGCAGGACAAGTTCCATTAGATTTCCAAGTCTGAGAGTCATTTATCCTTGGAGCTTGGAAAAGCGGCAGTCCCACCCTTTCTAGGGGCTTATACAGCAGCCCTGCTCTCTCCAAACACTGGGATGAGGGTTGCAACATTGGGGAACACTGGAGAGACTGCCTTTTCCTCTACTCTATCCTCTCCAAGCATCAGAGCAGCACCTGAACTCTCTTTCATCTCCAGGTCACAGGCTCATACCCTTCAGAACAATGGGTTGGCAGCCAGCCTCCCCATCCCCTGATAAAATGCTCCACTCTCTCTGAGGCCTTCAGCACCAAACTTTTCCTGAACATCAAGGCTGAAGGTCCACCCTCTGTGTCTGGGACAAATTCACCCTCTCCACATGTATGGCTGGTTTCACTCTCCTGACCAGATATTTCCTGGGTCCAGCCCTTTGTTTCCATCTTTCTGTCTTTCAAGTAATTTTTGCTTCAATGTTTCCCTTTTCTGACCCTTTTATACCACACTGGCGGTGGTTCTGTTTATACAGGTCTTGCAAGAAAAATGTTGACTTCCCATGCAGTATGCAGGGATCATAACCATCAGACAATAGGACTTTCCACAAATCCCTTTTGGATAACTACATCTCCAATCCTAGCTTGTTCTATAGTGGCTGATAGGGTCCATACTTAGTTAAATCTTATTCTCTGGGGTCTCCCTTTCTGGAAGCTCAGAATTTCCCAGACCATCAATTTCTGGTATCTTTGTACCCAAGAGTTCAGTTCTCAGCTTATCTCTTTCTTGTCACATTTTACTATAAGTTTCAAGGAGAAGCCTGGCTGTGTTTTGCACATTTAGTTTTGAAATCTCTTCTGCTAAGTATCTAAGTTTATAACTCAAATTCTGCCTTCTACCCAACACCAGCATTTAATTTTGCTAAATTCTCTGCCACTTTAAAACAAAGATCACCTTTCTAACAGTTTGCAGTGACACATTCCTCATTTATTTCTAAGGTTGTATTGGAAATATCTTTAGAGTCCATATTTCTACCAAGAACCTCTTCAAAGCAAAGGCTTTTTGATCAAACTCTTCCCAATTCTTCCAGAATCTTAGCCATTTCAAAGGCCATTCCAACATGTTTGATATTCATAAACCATAGCATTCCACTTCTCTAGTACTAAAATCTACTTTTGTTTGTCAATGACCTGGAATGGCATGGCACTTAAAAGGGGATTTACTTGGTTACAAGTTTACAGTTCTGTTCTGGTTTGCTAGCTGCCAGTATGTGATATATCAGAATTGGAACAGCTTTTAAAAGGGGAAATTTATTAAGTTGCAAATTTACAGTACTATGGCCATGAAAGTGTCCAAATAAAGGCATCAACAAGAGGTTAACTTCACTCAAGAAAGGCTGATGAAGTTCAGGGTTTCTCTCTCAACTGGAAAGGCACATGGCGAATGTGGCAACTTCTACTAGCTTTCTCTCCAGGTTTCTTATTTTATGAAGCTCCCCCAAGGGTGTATTCCTTCTTCATCTCCAAAGGTGTGTGGCTGCATGGGCTCTCGTTTTCATGCTCTTCCACAGCTCTGTCTCTTTTTCCAAAATGCTTTCTCTTTTAAAAGATTCCAGTAAACTAATCAAGACCCACCTGGAATGGGTGGAGTCACATCTCCCTCTAATCAAAAGTTAATACCCACGATCGAATGAGTCACATCTCCATGGGAACAATCAAAAAGCTCCCAGCCAGCAATATTGAATGAGGATTAAAGGACATGGCTTTTCTGGAGTCCACTACAAATTTAAATCCATACAAGTTCTAAGGCCATAAAAATGTCCAAACATTTTAAAGATGCACTTTTTTCATAGAAAATATCTTGACTCTGAAGAAAAGACACATGGTTTTCAGGGTTTTTTTTTTGTTACATGGGAAGGAACCTAGTGACATCTGCCTGCCTCCTGTCCAGGCCTCTGGTTTCAAACCACTTCCCCTGGGGTCTTTTCTTTCTGCATCTTGAAACATCTGGGTTTCTATCAACTCTGAGCTTTTTCCAAAATGGTTCTGTCTTAAGGGACTCCAGGAAGCAGAATAATTAAGACCTATCTTGAATGGGCAGGATCACATCTCCATGGGAACAACCTATTCAAAAGGTCCCACCCACAAATGGTTGGGTCACATTTACATGGAAACTACCTAATCAAAAGGCCCACCCAAATAGCTCTGCACTCATGTGATTGGGTTAGGATTAAGCTTTTCTAGAGTATATAACAGTTTCAAACTAGCACAGATGTCTACTAACTGAGTTTATGCCTACCATGATTGTGTCTTGGAGCAGGGACTTATGATAGATCTGAGGAAAAAATGAACAGATTTCAGATATTTTGAAGGCAGAACTATGAGGTTTTCAAATTCTTCAGATAGGAGCACTCACGGAAAGAAAAAAATCAAGCCTTCCTCAGTGTTTTTTCCCAGAGCAACTGTAGGAAGAATCATATCATTTACTGATATGCAGATAACTGGGGGAGTACATGATGTGCTTTCTGGGGGGAAATATTGTCCAGAGATCAAGTTTTCTATAGATGTCACAGACAGTTGGATACATAGGCATGGATATACGGGTATGGATGTATGATCTCAGGGATGTCATAGCAATGCATGGTCATCAAATAAGTGATATTTAAAACCATAGGATAAGACTTTATAACCTACTTGGTAAAGGAAAAAGAAGAAGAGGCAAAATTCAGTTCTGGTGTACTGAAACACTTGAGAGATTGAGTAGAAGAGTTGGAGAAGACAGTAAACTAAAAAGACATTCCAGGAAAGGATTAGCTGAATGATGCTGGGAGCAGCATAAAACTGAGAAGTATTCATTGGCTTTGGTAACATTGAAGTTATTGGTGAGCCTGTTATGAAAAATTTCATTGGAGATGTTGGATAGGGGCCCAGAATAGAAGGAGTTGAAGAGTGACATTGAAGAGAAGAATTGTAGCTAGCTCATGTAGCATACAATTTTTCCAAGATGTTTTATCTTGAAAGGCAAAAACAAACAAACAAAAATGGCAGCATTGGGTCAAGATATGTTTATAAAGATGGTTTTGCTTTGCTTTTAAGATGAATGATACCAGACCACGTTCTTTTGTTGATGGAAGCAATTCAATGGAGGAAAGGGAAGGAAAGGGAAAATAAAAAAGCGAAAGCGAATATGGATAAATGAATTTTCTACAGAGGCAAAGTCCTTAAATGAGGAGAAGACATTGGGATCCAGTAAAACAATGCAGGTATTAACTTTTTTTTTTTTTTTTTTGCATGTGCAAGCACCGGGAATCTAACCCGGGTCTCCAGCATGGCAGGTGAGAACACTGCCTGCTGAGGCACTGTGGCCCACCCAGGCATTAACTTTTGATAGAAGTAGAGATGATACTTCCCTTGTAATTGGAAAGTATGGGCACAAATGTAGGTAGGTTTGTCGATTTTATGAAGGAAAAATGAGGGAATACTAGTCAGATGGCCTCTATTTTCTCAAAGAAGTACGAAGGAAAGTCATCAGCTGAGAATAAGGTAGAAGTGGGACTCTGGAAGATTTGAGTAAAGAGGAAAAATTAATCACCAAAAGCCAAAATTACATTGAGTTATGAAACAATAGGGAATTTTTAAATATATGCTAAAGAAGAACACACACAATTCAAAGGACATTCAAGGGAAAGAAATAATTAGATGAATTGTATTTTCAGACAAAATGATTATACATTTAAAAAACCTGCTAGCATCTTCTGAGAAATTCAAATTAATAGCAACTCATTAAAGTGATTGTATAGAGGATACAGGTGTAAACTTCAGTGGCACTTATAGATACAAACAATAAT
Source organism: Myrmecophaga tridactyla (assembly GCA_004026745.1). Lineage (NCBI taxonomy): Eukaryota > Metazoa > Chordata > Mammalia > Pilosa > Myrmecophagidae > Myrmecophaga > Myrmecophaga tridactyla. The sequence goes on from PVIY010014881.1 coordinate 25,672, forward strand.
CCTTTAAAAGATAAAATGAGAAATGAAATATTCCTCAACAATTATCACCTCAAATTTTATCTTTAGTATCATGGCAGAACTATATTGGAAGTATTGATCTGTGTATTATATAAGTAATATTCTCCTCCCTGCTCTATCTGTGGTATTTTGAGATCTTCTTTTCTCTTCCCTGTACATAAGCAGAGATAAAAATCCAAGAGTTTATGGACCCAAGAGCTAGGCAGAATGATTAGAAGCAAAATGAGTTGTGAACCAGTTGTGAGCCCAACTAGAGAATGGGCAACTTGTATACCCTGGGTGGGAGATGAGGGGACAGAAATAGAATATTGCTCTCTCATTAAGATGAAACTGAGCATAAGGAATTAGGAACTTCTCTATAATCCAGAAAAAAAGGTAGAAGGCCTAAAGGGAAATCTTTATCCACCTGCTGAAAGTACATATGTGTCCTTGGTATTGGAGAAAACTTTGGTAAATTAGGTGGGGCCAAAGAGATCAGTTCATGAAGCATCACCTGATGTCCTGGTTTCATTGTTCATTAAGGAGTTATTGTGCTTTGAACTTCAACCAGAGGCCCCTTTGCCTTTTATCTCTCTCTGCTATGCATGTAATGGTTTGACTCAATTCTAAACTCCCTGCATCCCAGCAGTCATGTTGTGAGTCCTCTCCAGGGAAATACATTGTTTCCAGACTATTTGAAAAAACTCAAATAATGCAGAAAGGGGAAGCAAAAGAAAGTACACTGGAGGAAGGGAGGAAAAGTTACTTTTCTTAATTATCATTATATTCCATACTTTTGGCTACACTCTTTATTCAGTTTATTTAATCCTCATTATACCTCTCCAAGATAAACATATTAGGAAACCCATTTTGCAGATAAAAAATGAGTTATGCAGGTTGTTTTAGTTTCCTAGCTGTTAAAAAAAGTACCATAATGTGGGTTGGCTTAACCAAAGGAATTAAGTGGCTCATGATTTCAGAGGCTGGAAAGCTTGCTTCCCCCAGGATTGGTAACTTCTAGTTGGCTGAAATCTTTGGGGTTCCTTGGCTTTTCCATCACGTGGCACACATATTGTGGTGTCTTTTTTCTCTTCTGGGTTCCATTCACTTCTAGCCCCTAGCTGCTCCCCATGGCCTCTCTCTCCATCTGACTTTCACTCTGTGAATAACGGATTCCAGTAATCTGGATTAAAGCCCAACATAATTCAGTTGGGTCATGACCTTAATTGAACTAACATCTTGAAGAGATCTTATTTACAATGGGTCCGCATGCACCAGAATTCAAACCAAGGCCAAGACCATGTCCAAAGTGAGGTACAAATTCAATCCCCTATATAGATCAAATAAATTCATAAATTAAGAGGGGGATCAAATGTTAGTCATTTCAGTTCATTCTACTTTGTTTTCGAGCCTAGTCCTTTGCCTTAAGAGGTCGTTATATAGTTTGCCTCAGCTATTCTTAGGTCGATGTCCCAAATCCATCCTATTTGTTCCTTTCTAGACTTCTGCAACCTTTGCTAAATTTCCTTGAGGTATTCTTCACAGAAAGCTGTGATTTAGGCAGGAACATCATAATACGTCCTAGTTTTAAAAAGTGTCTTAGTTTCCAGGCTGCTATGGCAAATATCACATAACGAGTTGGCTTAAACAACAGGATTTATTCTCCTATGCTTTCAGAGACTGAAAGGCTGGTTACCTCCTGGCATAGGTAGTGTTCTGGCTGGCAGGCAATCCTGGGGTTCCTTGGCTTTCCCATTACATGGTGATGTCCTCGCCTTTCTTTGCTGTTTTCCCACTGACACCTGATTCCAGCTCCTCCTATGGCTTTCTCTTCATAAGGCTTCCAGTAACAGGATTAAGACTCACCCTCATCCAGTTTACAATGAGTCCACACTCACAGGAATGGAATTAACATTAAGAACATGTTTGTTTCTCATACTGGCTAGATGCTGTCCTCTTTCTCCCTCCCCATCCCTTATAGTTCCCTTTGGAAGCTACTCAATTGTTTAATTAAGTGACAACCTCAATTTTGAAGTTTACATGAGGAGAGATGAGGAGTGAACAAGAAGGCAGACATTGACATCTCAAAGATAAAAGATTTGGGAAATGGAGTGACCTGGTAAAAAGAACATTAATCCAAGAATCACTTGATAGTTCTGGGGCCCAGCTAGAAAGGAGGCACCATCATGATACTGGAAAATATCTGCAGATAATGCTCCATTTTTAGGAGGATAAAGAAAAGATGTTGGAGGGACATCATAGGATGAAAGGAAGGAGGACCCAGTTCTATCCTTGTAAAAAGAGGGAATTTCATTAAATTATTTCTAAGGTTCCTTCTAATTCTAAGAGACTATGTATCCAAGAAATATATACTGCTAGGTAGAGGGTCAGGCTATAGACTGATAAAGTAGAGAAACCAGGCAGCACATCTCATTCCAAGAGGGTGTGGTACAAAGAATAATTGCTTCACAAATCAGAGGAAGAAATTAAACTTGTGTCCTGCTTCCTCCAAGGTTTAAGTGAAAAAGTGTTTCAGAGGTTCTTTGCAAACTGGGAAGTGCTGCGTAAATGTGAGGTCTAACTCATTTTTTCCACAGAAATTTATTAATCTAGCCACTCTTTCTCTTTCCTTCTTTTTTTTAATGGTAAGCAGGCAGAAAATTTATTGAGAACACATGTAAGAAGACATGTGAGCACCCTCACAAAGACAGAAGTGAGGGAGGAAAGAGGCAATAGGCAATGTGGAGCCATTTGTGTATTTTTGCATGGGCAGGCACCAGGTCTCCGGCAGGGCAGGTGAGAACTCTACCACTGAACCACCATGGCCCGCCTGGAGCCATTTGTTCTTATTGATTAACTTTACTTATTCCCCCTCTCCCTCCTTATTCTGGGATTTTTCTTCTATCTTTCCTTCTCTCCAGGAGAGTAGTGCATTTGAGTGAGTCCGTTGTCTCCACCCTTTTCTGTAGATAACTCACTCAAGGGGAGTCTTTGCCTCTACCCTTCCCGTATATTATTCACCCAGGTGGGAGCCATTTGGCCTCAGATGGGTCAGCTGCTGCTGGGTGTTCCCCACTGTGGGTAGCTCCGGGGCAGATAATCTGTCCAGGACACGGGTCCTCTTGACCTTGTTTAACCATCCTTGCTTAGGGGCTCCTGCATATTTGTTTGTTTTTTAATCTCTCCCCTCTCTTTCTGTTCTAGCCTGACTCAAATTCCCCCTCAGAGAGTTCTTGCCCCTTAATCTTAAGGGGTGCTGAGGGATGACAGTCTGTCTTCTGCAGCTGCTTCTGGATTGTCAGGAGTGCAGACCCTGCCTAACAGGGCATGGAACTTTCTGGCTATCTCATTGCAGTTGAGAGGGAGGAGTCCAGAGGGGCAATTGAAACTAGCCACTCATTTTTAATTGTGGCAAGATATAGGTATAAAATTTGCCATGTTGACCATTTGTAAGTGTACGATTCAGTGGAATTGTGTTTATAATATGGTGCTACCATCACCACTATCCATTAATCAAATTTTTTCATCACCTAAAACAGAAATTCATTACCATTGAAGCAAACTCCCTCTCACCCCAGTTTCTGGTGATATCTTTTCTATTTTCTGTCTCTGTGAATTTTCTTATTCTAGATATTTCATATAAGTGGAATCACATAATATCTGTCCTTTTGTTTCTTGCCTATATCACCCAGCATAATATTTTCAAGGTTCATCCATGTCATAGTATGTATCAAAATGTCATTCCTTTTTATGGCTGAATAATATTCCACTATATAAATATTCCATATTTTGTTCTTCCATGCATCTAATAAACAATTGAGTTTTTCCTACCTTTTGACTATTATGAATATGTTGCTATGAACATTGGTGTACAAATATCTGTTTGATTCCCTGCTTTCAAATATTTGGGTATGTACCTAAGAGTGAAATTGCTGGGGGTTATGATGACTCTGTTTAACTTCTTGAGGAACTGCCGAGCTATCATATACAGCAATTGTACCATTTTACTTTCCCATCAGCAATGTATGAGGGCTCCAATTTCTGGATATAAAAATCTTATCAGATACATGATTTTCAAATATTTTATCCCATTCTGTAGGATGTCTTTTCACTTTCTTGATAGTGTGGTTCAAAGCACAAAGTTATTAATGTTGATGAAGTCCAATTTATTAATTTCTCTTTGGTTGCTCATATTTTTCATGTTATAGCTAAACATCCATTACATAATACAGGGTCCTGATAATTCCCCCTGTGCTTTCTTCTAAGAGTTTTAAGGTTTTTGCTCTTATAATTAGGTCATTGATCCATTTGAAGTTAAATTTTTGGATATGGAGAGATATAAGGGCCCAACTTCACATTTCTGCAGGTGGCAATCCAATTTTCTCAGCACCATTTTGTTGAAGAGAGGCTATTCTTTCCTCATTGAGCACAATTGGCACCCATGCCAAATATCGATTGACCATGGATGTATGGCTTTATTTTTGAACTCTCAATTCTATTTTGTTGGTTTATATGCCTGCCCTTATTCCAGTATCACATTGTTTTGATTATTGCAGCTTTGCAGGAAGTGTAACCCCATCTTTATTCTTCTTTTTCAAGATGGTTATGGTGACTCAGGATAACTTTCCATTTCATTTGAATTTAATTGGCATTTCCATTTCTGCAAAAAGGCTGCTGGGCTTTTGCTATGGGTTGTGTTGAATCTGTATATCACTTTAGATAGTATTGACCTCTTAATGATATTTAGCCATCCAGTCTATGAACGTAGGATATATTGCAATTTCTTTAGGTCTTTGTTAATTTATTTCAGAAATATTTTGTAGTTTTCATTAAACAATTCTGTCACATTCCTGGCTAAGTTTTACTCCTAGATATTTTATTCTTTTAGATGTTATTATAAATATTATTTTTCTTAATTTCCTTTTCAGGTTGTTCATTGCTAGTCTATAGAAACATAATTGATTTTTGCATGTTGGTCTTTTACCATAGTTTGCTGAATTCATTTATTTACTTTAGTAGCTTTCCTATGGATTCTTTGGGATTTTCTATATCTAGGATCACATCATTTGCATATAGAGATAGTTTTATGTCTTTCTTTCCAATTCAGATGACTTTTATTTCTTTCTGTTGCCTAATTGCTTTGGCTAGAACTTCTAGTTCAATGTTGAATGGCGATGTCTGTGTCATGTTTTTGTTTTTAGGGAGAAAGATGGGATATGGGTCTGCAATTACTGTTTCTTCTGATATCTTTATCTGACTTTGGTATCTGGGTAATACTAACCTTATAGAATATTAGGAAGTGTTTCATATTTTTCAACTTGTTTTCGTAAGAGTTTAGACAGATTGTATTGAATTTTAATATTTGGTAAAATTCACCAGTGACGCCTTCCAGTCCTAGATATTAGTTTGTTGGCAGGTTTTTGATTACTGATTCAATCTGTTGATTTATTATTGATCTGTTGAGATGTTTTGTTTCTTTTTGATCAGTTCAGGCAATTTTTGTGTTTCTAGGAATTTGATCATTTCTTCAAGGTTATCTAATTTGTTGGCAAACAATTGTTCAACAGTATCTTACAATCCTTTTTATTTCTATAAGATCAATAGTAATGTCCTGCCTTTCATTTCTGATTTTAATCATTTGCATTCTTTCTCCTTCTTCCCTTGTCAGTTTAGAGAAGGCATGCCATTTTATTTATCTTTTTTAAAGAACCAACTTTTTATTTCATTAATTCTCTTAATTGCTTTTCTATTCTCTATTTCATTGAATTCTGCTCTATATTCTATTATTTACTTCCTTCTGCTTACTTTGGGTTTAGTTTGATCTTCTTTTTCTAGATTCCCCAGTTGTGAGATGAGGTCACTGATTTGAGATCATTCTTTTTTTTAGTGTACTCATTTAAAGCTATAAATTTTCTTCTGAATACTGCCTTTGCTGCATCCCATAAGTTTTTTAAATCATGTTTTATTTTCATTTGTCTCAAGGCATTTTCTAATTTCTCTTATGATTTCTTCTTTGACCCATTGGCATAAATGCATTTTAAAATTTCCACCTATTTGGCAATTCTCCAGTTTTCCCTCTCTTATTTATTTAAATTCATCAAGAAGATATAGCAATTACAGACATATAAGCAACCACAAAGTCCAAAAAATATATAAATCAAGGGTGCAAGGATAGTTTGTGGTAGGATTCTCACTTGCCATGTGGGAGACCTGGGTTCGATTCCTGGTCCATGCACTTCCCCAAAAACGAAGAAGCAAAGCAAACAAAAATCCACAAATGGTGCTGCAATAACAGGATACTTACAGGGAAAAATAATGAAATAGGACCCCACCATACAGCATACAAATATATATAAATAACAAACACTGAAAAGATGGAAGGGAGAAATAGATAGTTCTGTATTAATAGTAGAAGATATCAATTCACCAATTTCCCTAATGGATAGAACATCTAGCAGAAAGAAACAATACTACAAACCAATTAGTTCAAACAGATATATAGAACAATTTACACAATAAAAAAAATACATAGTCTCTTCAAGTGCATATGGAGCATTCTCCAGAATAGACCATGTTATGTCACAAAAACAAATCTCAACAAATACAAAATGATTGAAATCAGGAAAAGTGTCTTCTCTGGCAAAAAAAGGAGTTCCTCAAGGACACTACACACATATCTGACCATGTCACAGATTGCTTCTGAGCTTTGTGGGATCGTAGAGCTTCCAGATTTCCACCTTGGTTTTATCCTTGCCTTTGGTGGTGCACTCCTGGCACTTGCTGGTGAAGAAATAAGAACCTCGTAGCTGGTCATTCCTATCTTCTGTTGGATGCAGGAGGTCAATACAGCTGGTAAAAACCTCATCTCCCAGGCTGATTTCCTGTCTGTTCTTACTTCTGCCAAGGTCCCTTTGTAGGTCACAATCACTTTGGAGCAACAACTGTGCTTCTTCAATGCAACATCTGGAAATATCGCTGGTCCCAAATGAGAAAGTTCTTCACCTTCAGTTATGAAGCCATTACATTTGACCTGTGCAAAAAAGAGCTGCCAGGCTGTCATTGTCAGGAAATTCTAGGTGCTTGGAATAAAAGTGATGGGGAGCAGCACAGTCACCCTGAATCAAATCCTTCTTCTCACTGTCTAACAGATCCAGATGTGACTCAAACCGCTTCATAGCTAACAGTTTCTCTGAAGGTGTTCACTCTGGGTGGATTTTCTGTTTGCCCAGAATCCTTGCTGTTAGCCTTATAGTCTATAAGGGATTCCAGTTTTTCCCCAAAACAACCATGGGAGAACATTCCAGCTTGCGCATGGGCCAATCTTGTTTCTGATACTGCACATTACAGTAAAATGCCTTTATTGCATCTTCCATATTTGAACAATCCTTCTTTCCCAGCAAACCAGTTCTTGCACTGGTTTCTCCATTCATTGACCGTGAGCACATAGGTGCAGGCTGGGCAGAAGAGCAATTCCTCTACCTGGAAGGGTTGAGGGCCCACTGCTCTCTGCCCTTGCCTGGCCTGTAGAACCTCTCCAGCCCAGTGTTGCCCTCTACCCTCATAATGGCAGTGAGGTGGGCAAGCAAGCGAGCAGCATGCTGGGCTGGGCCAATGCAGAGCGGCACTGGGCTCGAGCTGTGCCAGGATTTGTGCCTCCCTATGTGCTGCTCCATAATATGATTTTGAAAGAAGGTTTTCCTGCTATCCGTGGCTATGGCAGAGATTTTGGGGTGCTTGGCATGGTGTGATGGTTGAAAGGATAGACTACTTCCTTGGGGTTTATGAGCTGGCTCCTGTAACCCAGAAGAAGTCTGAGGGTTGAGAAACGAGTGGTCCTTTAAGGAAAGGGCCCACAAATTATCCCAATCTAATTCCATAGTAAGCCAGATATAAATGAGCAATTATGAGAAAGAATAAATATAAATACAAATGCACAAAATCCCTGACCTTCCTTTGTACATCTCAGGGATTCCAAAAAAGCACATCGTTTCCATTATCAGTGACATTTATATATATGAGTGGATGGTGTTGTTAAAACATAGAATGAAGGGAGCACAGATAGCAAGCAAATGTCCTCATCTATAAACACATTTAATCCAATAGTTATAAATGTTCTGAAGCAGTAGAACATGGTGCATTGAGTGACTTGTGTAAGAAAAACCCAATTTAGCTTGGGTGGTTAATCTGAAGTAGGAAGTTTTAAACTGGGTCAGGAAGGATGAATGGGAGTCAGGCACACAAGTTTGGAAGTAGAGAATAGCAGGTCAGCAGAGTATCATGTATAGAAGGAGCCAGAGCATTAAACAACTTGGCCTATTTGAGGAGGCTGCATCTTCAGAAATTCCATCTACCTAACTTGGGAAACACCAGATACCACTGTGAAAACCATAATAAAATTATCATTTTTTCAACCTCTTCCTAGCTTACAAATCATTTGTCTAACTATGAACTCACTATAAAAAATAGTTGCATTCACTTCAAATCCATGAAGGGAGCATAATTACACTACTAGTCCGATGTTCCAGTGTTGCTTAAATTGTTTCATCTGCTATATTATTTACAAAATTTCTGCACATATTTATGCTCCAAGCTATGCTTCCTTGACTAGTAGAAAGTCTGGGCTTTCTTCAGATTTCTCTTGCCAAGTATAACCAAGAATTAGCAGGTGTGTAGCAATCTCTTCATCTAAAATAAAGTTCTTTTTCTTCTTAGACTTCTCAGAGTGGACAGACAAGTAATCATTGCAATCCCTCTCCTTCAGCATCTACTGCCTTTTCCATCTTTCTTTCTGGTAGTTTTCCTCCCACTTTGCTCTATTACATTGTTCCTTAGAGTATCAGTTCATGACTATTTGTTGCAAAACTCTAGGGGACTCTGACCTTCCTACGACATTGCTTATCTCTCTCATACCTCTAGGGCTCTTCTCCATATGCATCAGTAGGGAAATGATTTTGCTTTTTGCTTCTGTCTTTCTTATAAGGGATTGCCATAGCAGATCTACTAGAACCCCTAAGTTCAGAATTCTTTCCTTTATATCAAAGCCCCATCCCTCCTATGGTGACCCATAGAGTCAGTGTGGGATCCAAAACATATCTAGAACCACTAATCCCTCCACCATTCATGTCTTACTTTTAATTTAAGGGCCACTTCACTATACTCCATATGCACTCATGATTTTCTTACAGGTATGTCTTTGTTCTTTCCATGCTGGGCTTTGTTTAGTCCCCTGATTTATTAGAAATATCTAAAAGTACAGAAATCCCATTTGCCAATAGGGATCACCTCCCTTCCCATGGTAGAGAGAGATTGTTCCCCTAAGAGGAAATTGGAGTGATGTTAAAAGTAGAAGATAGGTCCTGGTGGCAAAACACCACATATGTACCTTGAAACTCCATACTAGAGATCCCCTGGAGGAACCACTGTGCTAGATATGTTGTGTTCCATTATCTTCTTCCCTGTTTTTTTCTGGGGCTAATTAGGTCACCTCAGTTGTAAACCTGGGAGTTACTCAGATTACTTAAGCTGTGGATATTTATTGAACAGCAACAACTACTTTCCTGACAGTAAAATTGCTGTAAGAAAACTTCTGGAAAAATTAAGACAGAAACTTGGCTATGCTTCCAGGCCCCATAAAACCTGAAGACAACCCCACAGCTATACGCTTACAAGATCACAAGGAAATCTGCATAATCAGAAGTATAGAATTAGTATAAAATTCAGAAAAAGCTAGATAGTCACACTGTACCGTTTAGCAACTAAAATGTTGGTCGATAACCCAGTACATAAGAGCTGACTGCATTGACGCTTCCACACCTCCTCAGAAAGCATTTTTAGTCCCCAACCTGGTGCTACATCATTATCCTAAATAAACTATGTGCTGCGTATCCTGACATCTACTGCTGGTCCTTGCACCAATCATGTAACTATCTCTGTATCTTTCAGGTTATAAGGTTCCAATTTACGCAGTGACTATCCACTGGACCTGATGGACAGAGCTTCCATGGCGCTTCATCCCACAGAAATATAGTTTGACTTACTTTGGGGCAAAGGTCCACTCATGGACCAATCACCTATGGGGGTGAGGCCACATGGAACTGTCCAGCCTTTAAATTTGGATGATGAAAACCGTAAGTAAAAAGTTGGAGGCATGAATGTCATAAAAAGTGGATTTGAACATGGTGAATATGCCTTGGCATAGTCAGGATATTTACTTACTCAAAGATTGTGGAAATCAGTCCCATCTCCACATCATCTGAGCTTTGTGCAAGACTTTTCTTCGCTCTTTGAGTGAAGCAGGAACTCGATTGCATAACAGGATGTGTGCAGAGCCTGGCAACCAACTATGCACAGTCTTCTCCTGCACAGAATGGGATACCCAGACAGAGAAAGAGCTAGGTGATGTGTTAGAACCTTTGCTACAAGGGAGTGCTGTGTCAGCACTGAGCTAGCCACTCTCCTCGATACTGTTAGGTATACATGGCGAGACTTCATTCTCATCTTGTTTATCACTCCAGCATCACCTGAGGGGGTGATAAAAACTAGTAATGCCTTGTAATTTTTCTGGCCTGGCTGAGAGAATAGCCTTGAACTTTTAGAGACTGATCTCTGAGTATAAAGTGGTAATGGGCAATCATTCATGCCATTCCTTCCCAGCTGCATTAAATAACATAATTCGCAATCTGCAGTGGCTGTGGTAGAGGGAAGGCGGGAGTTCACTCCGTTTGACTGCAGTTTCAAACACAAATGCAGTAAAGAATAGTCTTGCTGAGCCTACAGATATTATTATTCTAGGCACAGCTCTTTTAATTTGTGTAAAGGTTGGATCCTTTACTTACAGAAGAAAAAGGAAAAGTGGCTGTGATCAGGGAGATGGTGTGTCACAGAGTAGTAGGGATAAGACACAGTTTTTCTTTAATGAAATGATTCTTTTCCTGCCTGAGTCTTGGACCCTGAAAGAGACAACTGTATTTGACTATGTGGAAAGAATGCAGATGAACTGTCATGAGTGAAGTCTTAAAACACAGAGTCATCCCACTTCGGGGAGGCAGAAAATAGGAATTCACAATCCTAAGCTGGTGGTCCAGTGTCTGGAGACGAGGGGACACTGCCCTTGAGGGGTCTCTAGCCTGTCCCTGGACATCTGGGTCCAGGAGCCCCAGGTATTTACCACGACAAAGCCCTCCTCTCTCTCCTATTCCCTGTCCCTCTCCTTCTTCTCCCTCTCTCCTTCTCCCCGTTTCTAGAACAGCCCATTCTGATAGGCCACATAGGGCAAAAGAAGGAAAATGAGACACCCTGTGAGGGAGAAGAATGGAGAAGAAAATTTCTTTCCCTCTTTCCTCCCTCCTTTCCCCTTCCTTCCTCACTTCCTTCCTTCCTTCCTTCTTTCCTTGGAGCTAAAATTGAGATCAAGTGAAACCCATTACTGTCTGGTATTCATGGAAGCAGGGTAACACAATTTAAAAATAATAGTTACAATAATCATAACAGGTCTTGCAATCAGAGACTTCAATTTGTCTTCTAGCCCCTCACTTCCTAATCTGAATGAACCCAGGCAAGACACATAAGCTGCGTGCATCTTGGTTCCTTCATCTGGGAAAGAAAGAATTGTGCATCTGGTGCTGTGGAAATTAAATCAGGTTGGGGTTGGAGTCCATTTAGCATGGTGCCTAAAATCTGGGCATGACCTTGCCCAGTGCGAGCTGGCCCCTGCTAGCCATCAGCTGGCCTCAGTTTCCCAGTCCATTTCTACCCTTCGGACACCCTGGACTTATTTAAGTTTTTCCACCCTTCAAGGATTTTTCTAGTATTTGGATCTTTACCTGCCATATTTTCATTGTCTGGAAGGCTCTCCTAGTCTCCAGGTCCTGTTTTGCCTAGAAAATGTTTCCCGACATTTAGGTTTCACTTTTGAAATGAGATTCCTCAAATAAGCAAATTAATCTTCCTTTATCCAAAGAACAGGAAAGATTTAGTTTGTTTTTTCTTAGCACGTAAAGTTTTCTACTACTACCCTTACTTTCCACGGTTGTGGTTAAATACATATTTTATAAGTTGTATTTCTTAATGTCAGTGCCCCTCGCTTAATTCAAAGTTTTATGAGGAAAAGACCTATGTCATCCTGTTTGCCACTTTTCTCCAGCTCCTGCCGTAGTATCCAGGAGGCACTCAATAAATCTTTGTGAATTAAACGAGAGTTCTATTCCCTGAACTTGGTTCATGGGAAGGAAATCAACAAGCATTACCCGCCACCCAGAGTGGCGATGCAGCTTCTGGAAGCAAATGGGAAGCATTATCTGAATCCAGATAAGTGATCATTGTCCCCAGGAAAAGCGAGCTGCTGCCCTGCTGTCCTCTTCCTGTTCCCTCCATTCCTGAAACACATGCAGACCACAGAGGGCCTGGAGAGTATCTGAGTGCCCTTTGGTGATAGGCCAGATCTCTTGACAAAATACCCACATCTTCTCAGCTAAGTTTCTCCTCATTGATTTAATGAGAACTTGGTCAGCAGAGCCTCCCCCACCCCATTCAACTTGTTGATAATGTGGGTAATTCTAAAGTCCTCGTTTGACTTTCAGCCCCTATTTGACAGTGAGATTTAGCTTCTCCAATGCCAAGATATTTCACGAACCTGACCAAGTCACTGATAGTCATATTCCTGTCATGTAAATGTTCCACTATGATATTGAACAAAGTGGATCAGGGGAAGTTCCTGAAAGAAGCGAATTTATCCTGATGTCTAAAGAATGAGAAGCAGACGGCCAGAGAATGAGCGGTGGATGACCTATCCACAAGAGGAAGCAGGGCTTGTTGTATGGGTTTGTTTTGAAGATCTTCACGGCACACCTGAGGATGCCACAGAATTTGGACATGGCTAGAAGATAGAACTGGGGCTTGGAGTTGTGAGACACGAGCTTGGGATGAGGAGGGGGCAGATTATCAATGATTCCATAAACCTAAGGGCCAGAGGACACATTAACAACATTAAGGCTTGAAAGGTGTAAAGAATTTTTTTTTTACTATTCAAAAAGTTATTTCAGATATAATATAAAAAATGAATTTGGGTTGGACACAACTGGAGGAAATGGGGAGGTAGCAGTGAGGGTGAGACAAGGAAAAAAGTTGTTGAAATTGAATGAGGACAAATAATGGCCTGTACTAAAGAAGGTAAGTGGCAGTGGGAATGTGAGTTGTGGGATGTGGATATATATTTTTGAGATTTTTCTGGGGAGAATCAACATCTCATGAAAGCATAACATATGTCTAATGTTGTGCGTATCATGACTAATTTATCAAGAGAAGATTCTAGGGTTCACAGAGGGAAAGCAATTTGTCCAAGAGCATTGCAGAAATCTAAGAGCAATTGTGCCCCAGAGCTTTATCCTTTCCACCCTGTGACACCGTCTCCCTTAGCTTGATGCCCCCAATAACACATGGATTCCCATACGATGGTGCACTCTGGCAGAGACCACCCTTAGCAATAGAGCAACTTGAATCTTCCTTGTGCAACATTGAAACCATCTTCTGCTTCTTCCCCCACATATTGACTGATGTGCCAAACACTTCAAATTATCAAATGTAAATTCTCTTTGAAAATCAATTTTGGAATGCCTAGCCAGAGACTTTGTTAAGCAGTTATGATTGAAAGTAGAAAAATTAAAATGCAAATCAAATGTAGATTATCTAGATCGCGCATATAACATCATCTTCCACTAACACAGATGCTGTTGCTTCTTTAAAAAAAGAAAACAAAACAACAAAAAACCCTCCTCTTTGGCATCTCAGAAGTAAGCACCCTTTTGCTAATTTGCTTCTTTCCTGAAGAAGAATAAACAAATCTTTAGAGACATAATGGGTCAGGTTGTTCTCTCTGTGGCATCTGAGCATCTCCAAGGGATTCCACAAAACCCCACTGAGGGTCATTGCCTCTTTCAGGCCTCTGGGAAGCTCTGGGTAAATAATTGCTTCCCCGCATTACCTGGATACCCTGGTGCTCCAGGCACATGCCGGGCCAGAGAGTAACTTCTGAACTGGGGGGATTTGGCTGATTAACTTTCCATTAAATGCTTCCTGACTTCATGCTGAAACTTCGGGGATCAAGCTGAGCGCTGAGAAAAAAAGAAACCATCTGAATGTTTTACTGGTAATTAACATCACCAGGTGACAAATCAATACTACCTGGCTGTTCCCATAAACAATGATAATAGGGAGAACTAGGCTTCCAGCCCAAAGCCTTGTGGTTATTTTTCTGTAGCTTCTTTTGCTTTAGAGAGAGAAAGGTGAAGTAGGGCTGGATGGTTTTTCTTCAGTGGTAGATGCGAATAGATCTTTCAAGGACAAGGGTCTTGGCTAAAAAGTAAATAAATTGTGCCCTGGGATGCTAGACAAAAGTGTGAATTTGGATGAGGGTTTTTCAAATTGTATGGGTGCTACCTACAGATTTATTAGAAAGGCAGAGCCCAGAACTTCTGTTTCAGGAGTATCATGGCAAGTTCCCCTTGGGATTGTGCATACACGTCACACCCTTACAGGTTCTGTGCACCTCTTGGGCACCATGCAACTTTTCAAGCCTTGTAACCAGATCAGACTCTGTCACCCTTATTTGCCCATCCTCTTGGAGATGGAAGACACTTTTCTATTTTGGGGGTAAATGGTCTCTAGCACTCTAGCTTTCACCTTCTCAGAAGGCTATCTGGGAAGATTAATTAAAAAGTGGTATGATTCAGTTAAGCCTAAAGAACTTTACACTTAGAAGAACCTTCTTTTGATACCTACCATAATGTAGCAGGAAAATAGTCAGTAAAAGGCGTGCATCATTTCATTTAATCTGCCCAACAAACCAGTAAATTATCATCACCCCCAATTTCCAGTTGAGGAAGATAGGGATCAGAGATTTAGCCAGTATTCTGCACGTAGTAAGCATTACAGCCAAGCCTGGGACCCACAACCATCTGGCTGCAAAGCAGAAGCTGTTTCCTCTATAAGCCAGAGAGCTAGCCACCTCCGTGGCCACCGCAGAGCTCTCACGTGGGTCTAGAGGCTTAAGCTTTAGCTGCCCGCTTCAGTCTCGTCCCATTCCTCGGTAGTCATGTGACCTTGAAGGGTTTACTTAACCACTCTGAACCTCAGTATCCTCTTCACCAAAATGGGACTATTAATAGTAACTAATTCATAGGATCTCTGAGAATGAACTGACATAATGCCTTTGCACAGCCTCTGGCACAATATAAACAATCGATGTCAGCTATTATTATACCTATATATATAATGGTGCCATTAACAGAGATATATTTTCTATGAATTTATGTTAAACAAGTAGAGAAAGAAATTGTGTCAAAATACAGGCTTTGTTATGTTTTGCATTCATCAGACTATCCAATTGTTCAGGAGAGTGGCAATGTTTTCAAAATAAGATCTCTTCTATAACTCCACCAAAAACTTCAGGTTTCTATTTTTTCACCTTTTAGTAATTGCCCATTTTTTTGGCAGCAAATGGAGTTTTCTACTGGCTATACTGTTATTATTTAAAAACCAAGACAAATAAATGAAAACTCTCAAAAAAATGTCTCAGGGGTGCAAGGGTATTTCAGTGATAGATATTCACCTGCCATGCAGGAGACCCAGGTTTGATTCCCAGTCCATGTGCTTCCCAAAAAAATAACAAACAAGCAAAACAAAGAAATAAACAAAAATTCAACAAATGGTGCTGCAATAACGGTATACTCATATGGAAAAAATACTGAAATATAACCCTGCCATACAGCATACAAAAAAAAAATTTCATGGAGATTCCCACATCTGCCTGTCACATCAGGGCCAGTACAATTTCTTCTCTGTGTGCCTATTTATTGTCCCAAATGAAAGGCAGGGAGAGGAGAGAGATTATGAGCATCTTCTCCTTTCCAATAAATTGCACATAAGGATCACTCCAATCTGTACTTAGATTTTTTTTTTCACTTTTTTCGTTTGGAGAAAATAATTCAATGATATGATTTCTTTGAGGCTTATTTCTCTTATCTATTTATATTTACATGAAGTAATGTTATATCTGTTATTTAAATAAACTCAGCTTATTTGAAATCAGCAGACTTTTGAGTCTTAAATATTTGTCAAACATTAAACCAAGGGAGATAAATATGTGAGTAAGAAATTCTCTGCATTCCAGATGCTCAAAATTGTGTGTGCGTGTGTGTGCGTGTGTGTGAAAAGGTGGAGGGTGTGGGTTGGGGAAACAGAAAGAAAGGCAAATGGAAAGGAGCCTTTTTAGCCCTTTTCCTTTCAGAATTATACTAAATTCCACTCTTCGCATCTTTCTGTGCTTCTGCTGGTCCAGATTGAATAATTTTCTTGAGAACCATGTTTTAAAAAAAGCAATCAACTTTCTTAAATAACCGAGTTCTCTATATTTTTAAATTTTAAACCATGTATTTATCTCCCTTGGTTTAGCGGTTGAAGGAAAAGGGGAAATTGAGAACTCATAAACCTCTAACCTAACAAAGGTGAAATTATTTAGAGATTCTTATTTTTTGGCATTACTATTCAGCTCACACACTCACAAATAAATATAGATTTACATAGGTTTCTGGTTTTTACATTAGCCTTAAATATTAATATCAAGTACGTGTACTGGATCTTCTTCTTCTTCTTAGTATTACCATTCAGAACTCTTTTAACCTCTAATCTGAATATAAATATAGATTATACAGTGAGGGAATTGACATTGAAATATGGACCTGGATGTAGATCTACACACAGATGTAGAAATCTGTTTGAAAACTGCCATCTCTCCACTCCACGTCCCCATGTCTCCACCTCCCCCTGTTATCCTACTATTGTGTCAATTTCCAAAGCAGGAAAAAGGAAGGGAAAGCAGTCTTTTTTTTTTCCCCCTTTAATTTTCTGATCTCAATTGATAACACCTGGGATTCCCTTGAAGTACTTTTATTCATACATAATGAATGTATATAATATACAAATTGAGGGGTAGGTACACAGGGAATGGGGAGGTGAGGAAGAGGCAACTCATGGATTTTATTTTGGCGATTTTAATTTCAATTCCCTTTTGACTCTTACGTGATTTACCACTCACACTGAGCTGAGAAAGCGAGTGACAGGATTCTCATTATTGTTACAGGGGTTCACAGTTGAGTATTTACTTGGCTGTGTTTGTAGCTCCATGATGAGTGGGTGAGTGGTTGACAGAGCATATACAGAGCTGAATAGAAATCCTATGGTACATTAAAACCAGAAAATAGGAAAGCACTTAATTACTGAGTGAAGAGGTGCTGTTTTGACAGCTGAGAGTACAATATCCTGTCTCTAAACATAAAGATAGTGTTAATAAAAGTTCGTGTTTTATAGCCCCTGTTATGTGCCCGGTATGGTATTTGGGGCTGGGAGTTCATAGTAAACAAGAAAGTTTCATGCAATCTGCCTTCTTGGAAATTACAGCATCGTTTAATTCCAAGAAATCCTCACGACAGCTCCTCTAGGTAGATCTTATCATCTCCATTTAAAAAGTGCAAACCGAGTTTCAGAGAGGGGGAGTGACTTCTCCACAGTCACACAGTAAGAATGTTGGGGTCCGAAAGTGAACGCATGTCTCTGACCCCAGACCCAGTCCTTTGCACAGCACGGGCGGCCACCCAAGTCAGGTATATTGACAACACAGAACTAATTCCTTACTAGTTTCTCCTTAATTATTTTTGTAAGCTTAGACTTGTTTCATGGATAAGTTTATAATCTCTGGCAAACGAATGGTGATTTTAACTTTAAATATATTCTAATATATCGTATGGTAATGGAAATCACTCATTAAACCTGAGAGTAAGTGGAGCTTTCCAGAACCACAAGACTTCATTTAAATTTCCAGAACAATACTTAGCTATTAAGCCGACAAAAATAATTATGAGGAAAGAATTATGTTCCATTTACACTCCTATTTCAATGACAAATGACCCAGAGTTGCCTTTTCTAAATGTCAGTCCACTAGCTTTCTACTTCAACATCACTTGGGATGCTTGATAAAAAAAAATAGAACATTTGAGTCTATATTTGAGTCACCATATCCAGGAAAAACAAAACAAAATAAAACGAAACTGTAACTGAGAAGTTAAGATTTAAGAGCTGATTATGATTACTGAATCATTATATAGATATTCCTTCTTTACTTTCTGGTGTATTAGAGTAGACAGAGGGAAATACCTGAAATCTCTGAACTGTTATCCAGCGGCCTTGAGCTTTGATAATGATCGAATAGACTTTATCTCATGCCCTCGTGATTGTAAAAACCTTCTGACAGACCTCTACTATTTCCCATTCTATCCATTTTTTTTCACCTATAGCCTTGTGATCACTAAAGACAGCCCCTAATGTTTATTGATGAAGAGACTTGGCTCAGCCTAGAGCTAACCCACCCCAAGTCCAAAGTTATTTTGATAACCAAAGCAGGATCTAACCAAAATGCGCCCACCTGACATATGCAGTTGCTTAGACTTTAACATTTAAGTGACCTATACCTCATTATAATACTAAAAATCATGCCTATCAACATATTAAAGCTGTCATTTTCTGACATGTGTTCTGTGACTAAGCATGTAATCAATTTGCACATGCTTAATAATTAGATCACCTCTAATTACATCATCAGAGCCACTGTGCTCATCATCCTAAAACCTGCCCATCTTTTGATACTATAAAGCTATCAGAATTACTGCAGATTTTTAGGCCAATAGGCCATCTGACATGCTTCGTGCTTGGCAATAAACTCTTCCTGTCTTTGAAAACCTGGTGTGCCAGGAATTGGTCATTTGAGCACAACGGGCAAAGATCCCACCACTTTTGATTGATATCAAAACCTGGGGCTTGGTATTTTAAACCATTTCCCCAGAACATTTCAGTCTATTCTCAGGCATGGGAATTACTCGTCTAGTTATGAACTGCTGCACTACAAATGGAGTAGACATATAGTCTCACCTCCTTTATTGATAAAACCTGACTAATAAAAAGGCTCAAGGCTCATCAAGTATAGAAGGTACTGGGTGGTGCAACAGTGGCTCAGTGGTAAAAATTCTTGTCTGCCATGCCAAAGACCCAGGTTCAATTCCTGGTGCCTGCCCCTGCAAAAAAAAAAAGAAAAAAATAGCAGGAACTCTGATAACTTTCTCTTAGAGGAGAGAAGACTTCCCACCTTTATTGTTGAAAAAACAACCACCAAAACAAAGTCCTAGAAATTGGTTCACGAGACCATTACTTCTGTTTCTCTCCCTGCCATGCCCTATTGCTATTAAGTTGGCTTCCTTAGATCTGGCTGCTACCACCTGGACAATTGAGGAAAGATGACTTCAGACATTTGATGCAAAGTTGATGGAAATGTACTCAATGTTTCAGTTCTCATTTTGATTCTATATTGAGTCATCAATTAAGGCTCTCTAGGAATTATGTCATGTGTAGCCTCCACATTCTCTTCTCAATTCCAAAACAGAAAAGTGTCTTCTTCTCCCTTTCTGGGCGGGGGTGGGGGTGGTGGGGTTTGATTGCTTTCAGTGGAAAAGACAATCTTTGAACCAAAAAGGCCCATCTGCAGAGTCTCCACCTTCTCTATTCCACCTTCTCTCTGGAAACTTTTCATTCTTTATCCTGCATCTCAAAAGGTTGATTATACACCCATCCTTGCCAATGGAGCTTGACTGGCTTTTAAAAAGTCAGGACTTCAAAAAACACAAAAAAGCCTGTTTCACTATTGCATTGCATCTCAGATGCAAATTGCCTTCTCAAGGGTCACCAAATGCATTCCAAGCCTTGTTTAAAATGGCAAAACTGTAACAGAAATTAGTGCTAGAGCTGTATAATCTATTTATAAATAATCATATACACAAATTCTTTACTTTTGACATTATTGTCATTTCCTTCAATTGCCATGTTCCATATGTCAAGATGAGACACAGTAGAAAGAAAAAAACACCTGCTTTCTTAGAATGGACATCAAATCCTACCTAAATCATGGCCCGAAAATATCAAGGGAAACATAAGCCTGCACTAAAGATGTGTGAAATGATGTGGCTACACCTTTCCCATTTTTGTTGGTAATCTAAAGCTGTTGCTCTAAAACAGTTTCTCTCTGATCCATAGAACGCAAACTCTGGAGGATGATAAGATTTACACACAATACACAGAGTTTCTTTCATTAAGTATTTTGGAAAATGACCAGTATAATAATATCATTTACTGCAGATTTCACAAAAACAATGTCAATCTGTAAAGATAGATATAGCATATTTTCCCCCCAGCGAAACTCCTAGAACTGAATGAGTGGCATTCTACAAAATTCTCCATGGTAAATGTTAATCCAGACCAATTCATGTTATTGAATCAGTAACACTCAAACACTCTTCTGAGAACCAGAGTGGGAATGGAAAATTGTCTGGGAAGGAAAGGAAAACTACAAAAGAAATAACCCTTTCCTGGAAGCTGACTATTTGTCACATACTATAATAAAATAACTTAAACTCTAATAACTTCCTCGTAAGCCTTCTCATTTAATCCTCACAAACATTCTCTGAGCTCCTGCAATTGTCCAGGGCAGAGAGAAAGCACAATATAAATGAGATACTTCACCAACCTTCCTTCATTGCATTAAAAAAAAAAAGTTCAAAAATTTTTATCTATGAATATACACATGTAATCTTATAGTAATGCAGAAATGTGATCACATCTTACATGTTATGACTTTGTTTTTATTGAAATCTATTTTCCCATTCTGGGTTGGCTTCCCTCTCTGCTCCTAACTCCCTCTATCTTTCTCACATGCAAGCCAATGTTAACAACTCATGTTAACAACCTACCAAGTTGTGTGCCATAGTTTTCTCCACACTCATGTGGTTGTACACACATGCACACACATATTTCATCAATTCTAAGATGCACCTCTGTCACGTCTTAGTATCTGTTAAGTTAGGATGCTTCTTACAATCGCTGTGCAACGCCCACTGTGGGAGGACATAATTCCCTTAGTCTACTGCAGGCACATAGCATCTAATGGATAGAAGTCTAGGAAATATCATTGGTCTTGATTGCAGAGGAAGACATTCCAAATATCAATGCCTTCAAGTTGAAGAGGGATTCAGATAAATCTTACCGTGCAAATAAAATCAAATCTAAAATCTGTCTTTTACTTATATGCTCCTTTTTATATATACGCAAATGTGATATATGATTAATTTCAGTCTGGTTGTGTCTAAAATAACTCTTTGAATAAGAATTAAATTTTTAAGTGTTAAAAATGCCTTGAGTTGGGCGGGCCATGGTGCCTCAGCAGGCAGAGTTTTCACCTGCCATGCTGGAGACCTGGGTTCAATTCCCATTGCCCATCCATGCAAAAAAAAAAAAAAAAAAAGTCTTGGGTGATAGTTTCATTTTAACATGTTTTCCTGTATATATAAAAAGATGGTGCATTTTGCAACCCATGGAACTTTAAAACAATTCAATACAGTACAAGCACACCTGCATATACATGCAAAGTTTTGCTCATCTGGTTTATAAAAATGGAATCTTATTTTATACAGTCTACTTTTATTTTATCTCCCTGAGTGATAACTTGCAGAAATTCCTGCAATCCAAGTAGTATATCTCATATTCATTCATTTTATTGGCTAAATAATATTTCATAGTCATTTTTTCCTCTATTGACAGGCATTCACTTTATTATTGGTTTGTTTCAATTATAAGCAATGCTTATGAATATGTTTTTACATACTGTTGGTTTACTTATTTGGAATATATGCCCAGAACTGGGATTTCCGAGTTACTACATGCATGCAGCTTAACATTCAATATATGTGAAAGTAGTTAAAAGGGGGAAATATTAGGCCATATATGTTAATAGAATAGAACTTAAAAGATAAAACTGAAGACTGTGTAACACAGTGATCCTATTGTAGACAATGAACTATAGTTAATATAAGAATGTTCCTTCATGAATTTTAACAAATGTACCACACTAATGCACGGTATGAATATGGTAAAAATGTAATGTCCAAAGTAAATTATAAATTATAGTTAATATTCACCATTTTAGCATTCTTACATCAATTACAGCAGAGGTGCTACACTAATGTAAAGTGTCAACAATAGAGGTATATGGGAAAATTATAGTTTTTATATGATTTTACTGTAAACCTTCAACTTCTCTAATTAAAAAAAAATAATGGTAGGATATAATTCACAGGCCAGGGTATTGGGTGTCTTAAATGAGGTAATGCATGTAAATTGCTTCACACAATGCCTAGAACATAGAATCTCTCAATTAATACTGACTACTATTGTTAAAACAATAGCACAAGCTACCATCAATTTTAATAATGTTCTACACCAATGTGAGGTGGTGGTGGTGGGGTGGTGTATGAGAATTGTGTATTTTAAGCATGATTGTTCTGTAAAACCATATCTTTTCTAATAAGAAAAAAATTGTATTAAAAAATTTCAGTAGATATTGTCAGTTTGCTGAATGAATGAATTCTTTCTTATGCTAACAATGCAGCTGGCAGTAACTACACACAGCAAATACACTTTTTTAAGTCAACTATATCTTGAGATGAATCATTATTACTTTAATGAACATTTCCCTAATTACCAGTCAATGATTTTTTAAAATCTTTCCATGTGTTTGTAAGTCATTAGGCAAATTTCTTTAGAACTCCCCTATTCATTTATATTGTATATTTTGCAGTTTTTTTTATCTGATTATCTTTTTTGGGGGGTTGGGAGGGAAATCTCTTTGTAATAGTTATTTGCATATGGTAGATATAGCACTTTTATCATCAGGGTTATATGTTATTAATTTTTTTCAAAGTCCATATCTTTACAATTTTATCTTGCAACAATCTTAACTTTTTATGTGTATCTTTAAATTCTACCAGATTTTCTTGCAAGATTTTTTTCTTTCCTTAAGTTATTTCAATGAAGCTTATTTTTATATAGTAAAATAGAGGTCCAATTTTAATTTTACTTAGTTGTGTCATCACTACTCACTAATGACTACATCCTTTCCCATTTATTTGACTGAACTCTCAGTTTTGCATAAACTACCTTCCTATATACAGAGAGATATGGTCTGAGATATGTTAGTTTTTAGTGATCATCCATCTATTTTTCTGCCAACAGCACAATGACTCCATCACAAAGGCATGGTAGTGGGTCTCAATATCTGGTAAGGTAATTACTTTCCTTTTTCCCCAATCCTTTCTCTGACCTATTCTTGGACATTTATTCTGCTATATAAGCTTTAAAAGAGTTCTCTCCTGCTTTGTTGTGCAACTCTTTACTCTTTACTGGTTAGGTAACGTGCACAAAAAATGTAGCTGGTAAAAGGCAGCTTGATCCTAGTCTCATCTGATTGCAATAAACTCACTAGTATGCAATTCTGTCTCCATGCAGAGTTTCCTTTGATGCTCATACAAAACTGGCAGTTACGGTTTTTATTTTCTATGGATGAGGAATTGAGACTAGGAGAAGGGTAGCTAATTTGCCTAAGACCATGCAAATCACTTGTGGGAAATACTTCCTTATTCATTACACACTATAAAACTCCAAGATTGTCATACATGTGGATAATCCTCTCATCCCAAATTAGTATCTGCCTTCTCCAAGACTCTTTAAATACTGACATTTTACCTTTTAACCCCTACATGAAAGTCCTAATGCACCTTTGGGAAACCAATCTATTTGATCCTGGACACAAAAGTTAGGCAAAGTGGGTATGGCTGTCCAGAGAGAAAAGAAAGATGTGCATTCCTTCAATAGTACTCTCCATGGAGATCCCTCACTTTTACTGCCACTAGCCTGGACCAAACCATGGCAAACCATCTGACTTGCAAGCACTCCTGACCATACAGTAGGAATCAGAGGTCTTTGGCATCAATGTCTAGGATTCAGAAGTTAAGATTTGACTTGGGAGTCACAAATACAGAACTACTGGCTTCTGGAAAAATCTCACCCACTTGACACTTTACTTATCCTCCAAATCAGGATATCATTATATATTCTGTTTTGCCTGGAACAAAGTCCAAGTTTATGCCTGTTTTCCCAGTATAATTAATAATAAGGTCCCCTTTTACTCTCAACACTGTCTCACTGGGACAGCAGATTATATGGTGATGCTACTCAGAAAGAGAAAATGTCAAACCTATCATATTGACCTGGAGCCAACTGAGGTTTGCAGAAATATCAGTAGAATGCCAGAGGGGAAGGACTCAGGAAAAATATAGTCATCCCCTATTTTATACCATTGTTATTTAACAGAAGCATTTTCTTCCAGAAAAGGAAGTTGCTGTAGTTTGGGGGATGTTTTCAAGGCCAAAAGGGCATAAGTGGTGAAGTAGAAGGAAGAAGTGACTTGGAAATAGATACATCTGGTCTACTGTTCTTGCCCTCTGAAAACAAATATTCAGGGATGGAAGAGCCAAAGTCCCCCTGAGATTGCGCATCTCAGAGACACTTTGGTGCCGAGACTCCTTATCTCTAACTGTCAACAAGAGCATCATGACTGATCCTGTAAGAAAACATGCAAGGACTCTCTGATTCCAATTCACTTAAAATTAAAATTTTGAATAGAAAAGAAAGGTCATTGAAAGAATCATGGGCAATTAGAGACAGTGAGGATATCTGATGGCTAGGGTGACCAGGAAAGGTAACTATTTGGTTTGCCAAAGCTGCTGGAATGCAATATAACAGAAATGCATTGGCTTTTATAAAGGGGATTTATTAGGTTAGAAATTTACAGTTCTAACATCATGAAAATGTCCAAATTAAGGCATCGAGAGAAAGATACCTAGACTGTGAAGAAAAGCCACGGGCATCTGGAGCACCTCTGTCAGCTGGGAGGGCACATGGCTGGAGTCTGCTGGTTCCTAACCCTGGTTCATTGCTCTCAGCTTCTGATTCCAGTGGCTTTCTCTCCAAGCATCTGTGGGTCCTCAGTTAACTTCTCCAGGGCAAGTTCTGCATTTCGTCTCTTAACTTATCATCTCCAAATGTCTGTGTCTCTTGGCTTCATCTCTCTGCCCCTGTGTTGGCTGTGAGCTCTCTCTATGTTTTCTGCCTTTTATTCTCTTCATAGAGGGCTCTAGTAAAAAGGATAAAACCCATATCTCATACACATATCCATGGAAATAATTTAACCGAAAGTCCCACCCACAATTGTGTGGATCACATCTCCATGGAAAAACCTAATGGAAAAGTCCCACCCAGTAATAGGTCTGCCCCCAAAAGTCTGGATTAAAGGAAAATGGCTTTTCTAGGGTCCATGACAGCTTCAAACCAGCACACTAGCCATAGAGGATGGAGGGATGTAGATTTAGACAGGTAGAAGAGAAATGAGAATGTATTTTAGATATAGGAGGAGCAACACAATGAAACATTTATGGGCAAAAATTAGTCTGACATAAGAATGAGTAGCTAAATTTTATCCAGGGCTAACGCCCAATGCTACATATAAAATGAATTCTGTGAAGTTGTTCCAGCAACAGCCCCAGCTGAAGTTTCAGCTGACAGCTAGCATGAACTGTTAAGTATGTGAGTGAAGAAATTTTTGTATTGACACCTTCTCAAACCACCATCTGTTGCTAACAGATGAATGAAACCGAGTTATTAAGAATCATCAGGCTAAATGCAGTCAATCTCCAAAACCATGAGAGAGAAATAAATAAGTGATTGTTGTTGTTCAAAGCCACTGAGTTTTGGTGTGTCCTGTTACTCATCAGTAGGCAAACAGAACAAAGACTATGATCACATTCTAGAAGGAAGGCTGTGTTATGGAGGCAGAAGTAGATCCATTCCAGGCCAGGGTACAGTTGTTGATATATTCAGTATGTATTCATCTAACATGGACATGGTCAGGTTAAAGAGTCTCTTCTCCAGAGCAGATCACAAGCTGAGGAGGGAATAAGACATCATCCATAGCAAGTAATAATGAAATGGCACATGTCCTACAAGAATGGTGTTGCTCAATGCTTTATGGGAGAATAAAGGAGGGTGTGACAAATTCTGTATAGAGACAATGAAAGAAGATATTTTTTTCTTTCTTTCCTTTTTTTTTGGGGGGGGGTGAGGTGGGGGCACGGGCAGGCTCCGGGACTCAAACCTGAGTCTCTGGCATGGCAGGCAAGAATTCTGCCACTGAGCCAGCGTTATACCACCCTGAAAGAAGATATTTTTGAATGAAAGTATGAATGCATTTTGAAAACTGGAATAAGGAGGGAAACTTCCCAGAAAGAGTGAACGTAAATAAAAGAACAGAAATGTTAAAATATTTGATTTATTCAGGACTTGTAAGCAGTCAGATGTGGCTTATGCATTGCCATTGAGAAGGGATACTGAGAAATAATACAAGATGAAGGAAATGACCTTTTTTTTTCCATATGTTCTACTCATCTGTTGATATGGTAGATAAAAGGAGCATCAGACACAAGGTTTTCACAATCACAGAGTCACATTGTGAAAGCTATAACATTGTTCAATCACCATTAAGAAACATGGCTACTGGAACACAGCTCTACATTTTCAGGCAGTTCCCTCCAGCCTCTCCACTACATCTTGAACAACAAGGTGATATCTACTTAATGCATAAGAATAACCTCCAGGATAACCTCTCGACTCTGTTTGGAATCTCTCAGCCATTGACACTTAGTCTCATTTCACTCTTCTCCTTTTGGTCGAGAAGGTTCTCTCAATCCCTTGATGTTAAGTCTCAGCTCATTCTAGGGTTTTTCTCAATCCCTTGATGCTGAGTCTCAGCTCATTCCAGGATCTCTGTCCCATGTTGCCAGGAAGGTCCACACTCCTGGGAGTTATGTCCCACGCAGAGAAGGGGAGGGTTGTGAGACTGCTTGTCGTGTTGGCTGGAGAGTGAGGCCACATCTGAGCAACAAAAGAGGCTCTCTTGGGGGTGATTCTTAGCCCTAAATTTTAAGTAGACTTGACCTATCCTTTGTGGGGTTAAGTTTCATATGAACAAACCCCAAGACAGGGGGCTCAGCCTATAGCTTTGGTTGTCCACACTGCTTGTGAGAATATCAAGAATTCAACTTGGGGAAGTTGAATTTCTCCCTGTTCTCACCATTTCCTGAAGGGGGCTTTTACTTTTCCACTCACTGATCGAATCACTCTGGGATTCATCGGGGCATCACTCTGGACAAACCAACAAAATCTCATGTCCTACCTGAGATTCCAAGTACTTATGGCATTCAATCAAACTATCTACATAAGTTATATTAGGAAATGCACTAGTCAAAATATAAATTTTGTAACAAACTTTTTTGCTTTAGTCTCACACATAAGGTGACATTTTAAAATATTAATTACCATCTATTTTCAGCACCTGCAATAATGACATTCCTTTGTTCTTCCTCATGCAAAAACATTTTTAAAATTTGTACATTGTACATTTCACTATTATTATACACTCTAGGCATTCCTAGATTATACCATCTCAATATTTAACATCTATCTTTCTTTCTGATTTCATTTATGTCCCCAGCCCTCCTCCCTCTATCATTCTCACATGCAGCTTCATTCAGTGTTTTAATATAATTGTATTACAGTTAGGTAGTATTGTGCTGTCCAATTCTGAGTTTTTGTATCCAGTCCTGTTGCACAGTCTGTATCCCTTCACCTCCAATTACTCAATATCTTACCCTATTTCTATCTACTGATGGTCTCTGTTACCAATGACATATTCCAAGTTTATTCACTTATGTCAGTTCATATCAGTGAGACCATACAGTATTTGTCCTTTAGTTTTTGGCTAGTCTCACTCAGCATAATGTTCTCAAGGTCCATCCATGTTGTGACATACTTTATAAGTTTATTCTGTCTTAAAGCTGCATAATATTCCATCGTATGTATATACCACAGTTTGTTTAGCCACTCATCTGTTGATGGACATTTTGGCTGTTTCCATCTCTTTGCAATTGTAAATAATGCTGCTATAAACACTGGTGTGCAAATGTCCGTTTGTGCCTTTGTCCTTATGTCCTCTGAGTAGATACCAAGCAGTGGTATTGCTGGGTCTTATGGCAACTTTATATTCAGCTTTTTGAGGAACCGGCAAACTGCCTTCCACAGTGGTTGCACCATTTGACATTCCCACCAACAGTGAATAAGTGTGCCTCTTTCTCCACATCCTCTCCAGCACTTGTCATTTTCTGTTTTGTTGATAATGGCCATTCTGGTGGGTGTGAGATGATATCTCATTGTGGTTTTGATTTGCATTTCTCTCTTTGCCAGGGACACTGAGCATCTCTTCATGTGCCTTTTGGCCATTTGTATTTCCTCTTCTGAGAAGTGTCTGTTCAAGTCTTTTTCCCATTTTGTAATTGGATTGGCTGTCTTTTTGATGTTGAGTTGAACAATCTCTTTATAAATTCTGGATACTAGACCTTTATCTGATATGTCATTTCCAAATATTGTCTCCCATTGTGTAGGCTGTCTTTTTACTTTCTTGATGAAGTTCTTTGATACACAAAAGTGTTTAATTTTGAGGAGTTCCCATTTATTTATTTATTTCTTCAGTGCTCTTGCTTTGGGTGTAAGGTCTATAAAACCACCTCCAATTATAAGATTTATAAGCTATTTCCCTACATTTTCCTCTAACTGTTTTATGGTGTTAGACCTAATGTTTAGATCTTTGATCCATTTTGAGTTAACTTTTGTATAGGGTGTGCGATAAGGGTCCCCTTTCATTCTTTTGCATATGGATATCCTGTTCTCTAGGCACCATTTATTAAAGAGATTGTTCTGTCCCAGGTGAGTTGGCTTGACTGCCTTATCAAAGATCAAATGTCCATAGATGTGAGGGTCTATATCTGAACACTCTATTCGATTCCATCGGTCAATATATCTATCTTTATGCCAGTACCATGATCTTTCAACCATTGTGGCTTCATAATATGCCTTAAAATCAGGCAGCGTGAGACCTCCAGCTTCATTTTTTTTCCTCAGGATACTTTTAGCCATTCAGGGCACCCTGCCCTTCCAGATAAATTTGGTTATTGGTTTTTCTATTTCTGAAAAGTAAGTTGTTGGGATTTGGATTGGTATTGTGTTGAATCTGTAAATCAATTTATGTAGAATTGACATCTTAACTATATTTAGTCTTCCAATCCATGAACACGGTATGCCCTTCCATCTATTTAGGTCTTCTGTGATTTCTTTTAAGAATTTCTTGTAGTTTTCTTTGTATGGGTCTTTTGTCTCTTTAGTATAATTTATTCCTAAGTGTTTTATTCTTTTAGTTGCAATTGTAAATGGAATTCTTTTCTTGATTCTCCCTCAGATCGTTCATTACTAGTGTATAGAAACACTACAGATTTTTGAGTGTTGATCTTGTAACCTGCCACTTTGCTGTACTCATTTATTAGCTCTAGTAGTTTTGCTGTGGATTTTTCAGGGTTTTCGACATATAGTATCATATCATCTGCAAACAGAGAGAGTTTTACTTCTTCCTTTCCAATTTTCTTTTTCTTTCTTTTTTTTTTTTTTGTTACATGGGCAGGCACCGGGAATAGAACCCGGGTCCTCTGGCATTGCAGGCAAGCATTCCTGCCTGCTGAGCCACCATGGCCTGCCCATTCCTTTCCAATTTTGATGCCTTGTATTTCTTTTTCTTGTCTA
>PVIY010014882.1:0-35000 GCA_004026745.1 Myrmecophaga tridactyla
AAATTGAGGATTTAACTGCTCACCTGGAGGAACTAGAGAAAGAATGGCAAACTAACCCCAAAGCAAATAGAAGAGGAGAAATCACAGGATTAAAGCAGAATTAAATGAATTGGAGAGCAAAACAATAATAGAAAGAATCAGTAAAACCAAAGTTTGGTTCTTTGAGAAAAATCAATAAAATTGATGGACCCCTAGCTAGTTTGACACAGGCAAAAAAGAGAGGATGAAAATAAACAAAATAAAAAATGAGAGGGGGATTATTACCATGGTCCCTGAAGAAATTTTTTAAAAATCATAAGTATAATACTATGAACAAGTACATGTCAACAAACTATGCAAATTAGATGAAATGGACAAATTCTTACAAACACACAAACAAGCTACACTGACTCAAGAAGAAATAAACCAATCACAAGTAAAGAAAATCAGTCATCAAAAGCCTTCCTACAAAGAAAAACCTAGAACCAGATGGCTTCACCAGGGGATTTATTAAATATTTCAAAAAGGACTAACACCAGTTCTGCTCAAAATCTTCCAAAAAATGAGGGAAAAGGGACCTACTTAATTCATTTTATGAAGGTAACATCACTCTAATACCAAAACTGGGTAAAGGTACTATAAAAAAGGAAAACTATAGCCCAATCTCACTAATGAATATAGATGCAAAAATTCTCAACAAAATATTAGCAAATTGAATCCAAATAGAGATTCAAAGAATTATACACCACAACCAAGTGGGCTTTATACCAGGAATGCAAGAGTGATTTAAGGCAAGAAAATCAAGGTAATACAGCACATTAACATATCAAAAAGGAAAAGTCACATGATCATATCAATTGATGCTGAAAAAGCATTCAACAAAATTCAATATCCTTTTCTGATGAAATACTTCAAAAGGTAGGAATCAAAGGTAACTTCTTCAATATGATAAAGGAAATATATGAAAAACCCACAGCCAGCTTCATACTCAATGGTGAGAGGGTGAAAATCTTTTCCCTAAGATCAGTAACAACACAAGGATGCCCTCTGTCAGCACTATTATTCAGTATTATACTAGGAGTTCTAGCTACAGTGATCAAGCAGGAAAAAGAAATAACAGGCATCCAAATCAGGAAGAAAGAAGTAAAACTTTCACTATTTGCAGATGACATGATACTATACTTGGAAATTTCTTAGAAATCTACCAGAAAGCTTCTTGAGCTAATAAACAAATTCAGCAAAGCGGCATGATACAAGATTAATGGCCAAAAAAATCAGTAATGTTTCTATATACAAGTAATGACCTAACTGAGGAGAAAATTAAGGGGAAAAAATCCACTCAAAATAGCAACTAAAGGAATCAACTATTTAGGAATAAACTTAACTAGGGAGGTGTTCTGGTTTGTAAGCTACCAGAATGCAGTATACCAGAAATGGAATGGCTTTTAAAGGGAGAATTTATTAAGTTGCAATTTTACAGTTCTAAGGCCATGAAAATGTTCAAATTAATGCATCCAGGGAAAGATACTTTGGTTCAAGAAGGCTGATGACATTCAGGGTTTCTCTCTCAGGTGGAAAGACAACATGGTGAAATCTGCCATCTCTCTGTTCAATGGCTTCCCTGGGGCGCTGTCTATTCTATTGGCTCTGTTGGTTCTGATGGGTCTCGTGGCTCTAAAGCTTTTTCTGAAATTGTTCCTCTTAAAGGGTTCTAGTAAGCAACCCCATCTTGAATGAGTGGAGACACATCTCCATGGAAACCATCTAATGAAAAGTTATCACACACAATTGGGTGGATTATATCTCCATTGAAATAATAAAAAAGATTCCACACAGCAATACTGAATGCGAATTAAGGGACATGGCTTTTCTGGGATACATAAAAGCTACAAACCAGCACATTCCACCCTTTGGACCCCCAAAAGACATGTTCTTTCTAAATGCAAAATACACTAATGCCATAACAATATCAGAAAGACTTAAACTATTTCAGTAACAATACAAACACAACATAAAGTCAGAAACTGTGAAAAAAATCTCATTGAAGTCAGCTACTGGCATGGTCTGTCCTAAGGGAAAACTCCCCTCTGGCTCTGGACCTGGAAAACTCAGGACAAGTCATTTGCTGCCAATATACAAAGGCAAGACAGTTATAGGATACCTATTCCCATTTTCATAGTGAGAAATTGGAAGGAACACAGGGGGCATTGGACCCAAGCAGTTTCAAAAACCTGCAGGGCAAACTCCATTGGATTTCAAATCCTGAGAGTCATATAGCATTCACCCTTTCCAAGGGCCTATGCAGCAGCCCACCTTTCTCTGAATGTAACCTTGGAGGACATTGGGGAGACCACATTTTTCTCGGTTCCACCATCTCCAAGCATTGGGGCCATACCGAGGTTCTCTACTATCTCTGGGGCATATACTCAATCCCTCCAAAACAATGGGTGGCAGCTAGGCTCTCCCAATTCCCAAGGAGTATGCTCCACTTTTCTCCAAGGCCTGAAGTGGCACAACACCTGCACTGTACTAAGGTGGAAAGCCCTCTGCCTTAGGGACAAACTCACCCTCTCCAAGTTCTTGAGTGAGTCCACTCTTGCAGTCTATGGGTTCTTGACTTCAGACCTTAGCTACCTCTGAAGATATTTTTTTCTATAATTTGTCCTTTTTCTGCCCCTTTTTTGTTCAGACTGGCAGCAGTTCTGTTTATAAAGATCCCACAACATTCTTGTTGGTTTTCTTTGAAGTAGGATGGGATCATGCCCATCAGGCCAAAGGATTTTCCACAAATCCTTCCTGGAAACTCCATCCCAACTCCTAGTTTGTCATGTAATGGCTGACTGCTTCCAAGTTTGGTTAAATCCTCACATGGGGCACTTTTCTATGGGGTCTCTCTCCCTTTCTGGAAGCCCAGAATTTTCCAGACCATCAATTTCTGCTTCCTTTGTCCCCAAAGGTTCAGTTCTCAACTCATCTCTTTCCTCTCACATTTTGCTATAAGCTGCAAGGAGAAACCAGGCCGCACTTTCCACATTTAATTTGGAAATCACTTATGCTAAATATCCAAGTTTGTAGCTCTTAAAATCTGCCTTCTATCTAAAACCAGTGGTCAATTGTGCTATATTCTTTGCCATTCTAAAACAAAGATCACCTTCCTTGTAGTTTGCGATAACACGTACCTCGTTCCTGTCAAAGACCTCATCATAGTTATCTTTAGGGTCCACATTCCTACCAACAGTCTCTTCAAAGCATTCTAGGCCTTCTCTATCAAGCTACTCACAACTCTTCCAGAATTTTCCCCTTATCCATTTAATAAACCATTCCAACATGTTTGATATTTGCAAATAGAAGCAGCACCCCACTTCTCCAGTATCAAAAGCTGTTCTAGTTTATAAGCTGCCAGAATGCAATATATCAGAGATGGAATGGCTTTTTAAGAAGGGAATTTATGAGGTTTTAAGCTTATAGTTCTAAGGCCATGAACATTCCCAAACTAAGGCAAAGCTATGAGAGTGTCCAAATTAAGGCATCCAGGGAAAGATACCTTGGTTCAAAAAGGCTGGTAATGTTGAGAGTTTCTCTTTCAGTTGAAAAGGCACATGGCAGGATCTCTAGATTTCTCTCCAATGGCTTTCCCAGGGCTCTGTCTGTTCTGTTGGCTCTGTCAGTTCTGGTGGCTCTCGTAGCTCTAAAGCTTTTACCAAAATAATTCCTCTTAAAGGGCTCTAGAAAGCAACCCCATCTTGAATGGGTGGAGACACATCTCAATGGAAACCATCTAACCAAAAGTTACTGCCCACAATTGGGTGGGTTATATTTCCATAGAAACAATAAAACATTCCACCCAGCAATACTGAATGAGGATTAAAGGACATGGCTTTTCTGGGGTATATAATAGCTTCAAACCAGCACAGAATGTAAAGGACCTGTACACAAAAATTAAATAAAATTGCTAAAAGAAATCAAAGAAGATGTAAATATGTGGAAAGGCATTCTGTGCTCATGGATAGGAAGGTTTAATGTAGTTAAGATGTCAATTCTACCTAAATTGATCCACCAATAAGAATTCCAACAACCTAATTTGAGGTTTTGGAAAAGCTAGTTATCAAATTCATTTGGAAGAGAAAGAGACCCAGAATAGCTTAAATTACCCTAAAAAAGAAGAACGGAGGAATTAACATTTCTTGATTTTAAAGCTTATTATAAAGGTGCAGTGATCAAAACAGCATGGTGCTGGCAGAAAGATAGAAATATTGACCAATTGAATTGAATCCAGAGAGCAGACATAAGACACCAAATCCATGGTCAACTGATCTTCATCAAGTCCCCAAATCCACTGAACTGGGAAAAATAATCTTCAATAAATGGGCATGGTAGAACTGCATATCAAAATCCAAAAGGAAAGAGCACCCTTAACTTGCATCCTATACAGAATTGACAAAAAGTGGATCAAAGGCCTAAATGTAAGAATGAGTACCATATAACTCAATATGAAGAAATATAGGGAAACATCTTCAAGACCTAGTAATAGGAGGTAGGTTCCTAAACCTTACACCCAAAGCAAAAGCAATGAAAGAAAAAAGAGATAAATGGGAACTCCTCAAAATCAAATACTTTTGTGCTTCAAAAGACTTTGTGAAAAAGATGAAGAGACAGTCAACTCAATGAGAGAAAACACTTGGAAATAATGTATCAGATAAAGGTTTGATATCCTATATACACAAAGAAATCATACAACTCAACAACAAAAGAACAAACAATCTGTGACTGTTACATTCTGGCATCAACATGGCCAAGGGATTATGCCCAGTTGTCTGGTCAGGCAAGCACTGGTCTGAGCGTCGCAAGGATATTTCATGGCTGGTGGATAAACTGAAAGGCTGATGAATTAAATTATCAGTCAGTCAATTTATTGCATCTGTGGCTGATTACATCTGTGATCAACTAAGGCATGTCTACCACAATGAGATAATCCAACCAATTGGAGGCTTTTAAGGAAGCAAAAAAAGATTTTCACTGCTTCTTCAGCCAGTAAGCCTCTCCTGTGGAGTTCATCCAGACAATTCATCAGAGCCACCAGCTTCACAGCCTACCCATTGGATTTTGGACCCTTCCATTCCCATGGTTGTGTGGCACACCTTCATAAATCTCAAATTTACAGATATCTCCTAATGGTTCTGTTTCTGTAGAGAACACTGAGTAACACAGCTTGGTACTGGGAGTGCCAAGCTTTTGAGAAACAGAATTTTTTAAATGGGTTTTTACAATTGGTTTTATACTCTGACTAGTTTCAGAGGCACTAATGACTGTTTCTAATAATCAAGATGACACTGACAGTCCATGGGGTGAGTTGGCAAAAAAGAGATACTCAATCTATCACCGTTAAATTTTGCTAATTGTACACATAAATGAGGAACAGCTCTGGATAGCAATGTTTTTGATACCTTTACTGAGTTCTGTGGAATTAAAAAGTATAATGATGTTGATGAGAGAAATAGATGAGCTGAAGGCTTCAAATATGCACCTTAAGTGTCATATGAACGATGTAAAAGCATCCATGTGTGTCCTGAAAGAAAATCTTATTTCCTGTGGCTGCAGACTTGAGATCTCTGATGACCAGACACAGTCCTCTGTCTGGAGCAACTAATCCTGCTTCACCAGATGAAACTGCAACAGAATGCCCTGAGGTAATTGGCTTCAAAGATATTTCTATTTATTTTCATTACCCACCCCACCACCCCTCTTTTATTCAATAAATATAACTAGACTACAGTCCCAACAGGCCCTGAAAGATGAGGTACAAAATGTCGCCCATGAGGAGGTATGCTATATTCCAAAAGATCTGCATGAGTTTCCCAACATATATAGACAGAAATCAGGGGAATATATATGGGAATGGATATTAAGGGTATGGGATAATGGTGGAAATAACATAAAATTGGATCAAGCTGAATTTATTGATTTGGGTCCACTAAGCAGAGATTCTGTATTCAATGTTGTAGCTTGAGGAGTTAGAAAGGGTATTAACAATTTGTTTGGATGGTTGGCTGAAACATGGATTCAAAGGTGGCCAACATTACCTATGGCCAAAATGTTAGAACTGCCCTGATGTAATGTAGATCAGGGGATCCAGAGGCTTAGAGAGATTGGAATGTTAGAGTGGAGTTATCAGGAAAGTCCTTCTCACATACCCCAGGAACATCCAGAGGACAAATCTTTCACCAGAACCAGGAGAAAGAAATTCGTGAGACTAGCTCCATCATCAGTAAAGAGCTCTGTAGTCACCCTTTTCTGTAGGTCAGATATTACTGTGAGAACTGTTGTCACTGAGCTGAAATCCTTAAACACAATGGGGATGATTGGATCCCATGTTGTCAGAAGCCATGTGGTGACAGTTAATCACTGTTCTAGTTGCTAGCTGCTGGAGTGCAACACACCAGAGATGGATTGGCTTTCAATAAAAGGGAATTTATTTAGTTAACCTATAGTTCTTCAGAGGAAAGGCAGCTAACTTTCAACTGAGGTTCTTTGTTACGTGGGAAGGCACCAGATAGTCTCTGCTGGCCTTCTCTCCAGGCCTCTGGGTTCCAACAACTTTCCCCGGGGTGATTCCTCTGTGTGTCTCCAAAGGTCTGGGCTGAGCTGTGAGTGCTGAGATGAGGTGTGCTGAGCTGCTTGGCTGTGCTACATTGAGCCCGCTCATTTAAGCACCAGCCAATTAAATCAGACATCATTCATTGCATCCAGCATGCCTCCTAGCTGACTGCAGATGTAATCAGCAACAGATGAGGTTCACATGCCATTGGCTCATGCCCACAGCAATAGAACTAGTCACATTCACCTAGCCAAGTTGCACCTGAACCTAATTACCACAATCACCATAGACAATGTGGGCTGGGTCACCATAATGGACAGCAGACTCAAAGCAACAGTCAAAATAACCTGAGTCACAGAGACTTGCAGTGTTGATCATGTGGTACTTAGAAGTAAAATAGTTTGGCACTCTACTAAATTTTTGTTTAAGTTGTATAAGCAGAATTCTAGGTCACATGTACAGAAGTCCAATTTGAATTACAGAAGCAGAGAGTCATGGCCCCTTAATCAATTCCCAAACTTGAGACAACTTACAGACCCAGAGCCCTTCGAATAAGGGGAGGGCTGGGTACACTTGGGGAAGTACCATTTTACACTACCAAAAATTTATACTGCTAACTTTCTTCCCAGCCTTTCCCAAGGAAATCTATGGCCTTCTACCAGGGTGACTCTGCGCTGCAGAAAAGGGAATGATCAGATATTTTGGGGATTATTGTACACTAGCTCAGAAGTGACACCAATGCCAGGAGACTTAAAACATCACTCTGGTCCACCTGTCAGAGTAGGGGCTTATGGAGATCAGGTAATTGATGAAGTTTTAGCTCAGGTCCATCTCATAGTGGGTACAGTGGGTCCTCTGACCCATTTTGTGGTCATTTTCCCAGCTCCACAATGCATATTTGAAATCGACATACTCAGCAACTGGAAGAATCACATTGATTCCATGACTCATGGTGTGAGGGCTATTATGGTAGTATATGCCAAGTGGAAGCCACTAGAGCTACCCCTAACTAGCAGAATAGTAAATCAGAAGCAATACCATATTCCTGGAGCAATTGCAGAGATTAGTGCCACTCTTAAGGACTTTGAAGGATGCCAGGGGTAGTGATTCCCACCATATCCCCACTCAACTCTCCTATTTGGCCTGTGCATAAAACAGATGGGACTTGGAGGATGACAGTGGATTATTATTAACTTAACCAGGTGTTGACTCCAATTGCAGCTGCTGTTCCAGGTGTGGTATCATCGCTTGAGTAAATCAATACATCCCCTTTTACCTGGTATGCAGCTATTGATCTGGCAAAACTTTTTTCTCAATAGCTGTTAGTAAAGACCACCAGAAATGGTTTGCATTCAGCTGGCAATGCCAGCAGTATACCTTCACTCTCCTGCCTCAGGGATATGTCAATTCTCCAGTTTATGTCACAAGCTTGTCCACATTTCTCTCTCCCACAAGACATCACACTGGTCTGTTACATTGATGATATCATGCTGATTGCACCTAGCAACATGGACTTCCACTCACTAAGGCCAACCTGCCTCTGGCCACTGCTTCATGTCCAATATTCCAGCAGCAGAGACCCAATAGTGGCAGGTTGATTACATTGGAACACTTCCATCATGGGAGGGGCAGTGATTTGTTCTAAATGGAAAAGACACATACTCTGGATATGGGTTTGCATTCCCTACATGCAGTGCTTCTGCAAAAACTACCATCCATGGACTTACAGAATGCCTTGTCCACTGTGATGGTATTCCACAACAGCATTGCTTCTAATCAATGAACCCACTTCACAGCAAATGAAGTGTGGGAATGGGCACATGCTCATGAAATTCTCTGGTCTTACCATGTTTTCCATTATCCAGAGGCAGCAGCATGGATAAAATTGTGGAATAGCCTTTTGGAGACCCAATTACAGTGCCAACCAGGTGGCAAGCCTTGCAGGGCTGTGGCAATGTCCCCCAGTAGAACTCTGAATCAGAGTCAACTCTGTGGTGCTGTTTCTTCCATAGTCAGGATTCATGGGTCCTAGAATCAAGGGGTGGAAATGGAAGTGGTACCACTCACTATCACCCCTAGTGATCTACTAGGAAGATTTTGCTTCCGGTCCCTGAAACCTTAAACTCTGCTGGTCTACACATCTTAGCTCCAAAAGAGGAGTGCTCCTACCAGGAGACAAAACAATTATTCCATTGAACTGGAAGTTAGAATTGCCACCTGACCACATTGGGCTTGTCATGCCATTGAATCAACAGGCATGAAGGGGTATTACTGTTCTTTCTGGGGTAATTGATCCTATCAAGGGGAAATAAGACTGCAACTACATAATGGAGGTAAAGAAGAGTTTACCTGGAATTTAGGAGAATCCCTAGAGTATCTCTTAATATTATCATAGCGTGTGATTAAAGTTAATGGAAAACTGCAACAACCAATCTAGAAAGGACTACCAATGGCTCAACTTTAGGAATGAAGATCTGGGTCACCCTACCTGGTAAAGAACCATGGCCAGCTAAAGTGATTGCTGAGGGTAAAGGGAACATGCAATGGGTAGGGGGAGAGGATTGTGATAAATATGAACTATGACCACAGTGACCCATTACAGAAATGAGGACTGTAATTGTATGAATATTCCTTCCTTGTTTTGTTATGAGTTTATTTGCATTTGTACATAAGCAAATATCTTGTTTTCCTCATATTGTATGACATAGTTGCATTGTTCATATTATAGTATTTAAGTCATAGGATATGACATTTAAGAGTGAATGTTACCCAAGGACTTCTGGAGAGATGTAATGCATTTCCAGTTGTATGCAGGACAGTTGAGTATTGTTAGGTGAAACATATGCCTGCTATTGTGTTCTATTTGGAAATTAAGCATGTTTCAAAGTGATGTGTATATATCTGCTAAGTTGACAAGGGGTGTACTTTAATGGTTAGGTTCTGGCGTCAACTTGGCCAAGTGATTATGCCCAGTTCTCAGGTCAAGCAATAACTGGCCTGACTATTGCTGAAAGGATATTTCATGGCTGGTTGATAAACCAGAAGGCTGGTATACTAAATCATCAGGCTGTTGATTGCATCTGTGGCTGATTACATGTGTGATCAACTAAGGCATGTCTCCTACAATGAGATAATCCAATCAATTGGAGGCTTTTAAGGAAGAAGAGAGACTCTTTCACTGCTTCTTCAGCCAGTGAGCCTCTCCTGTGGAGTTCATCCAGACATTTCAACAGACCCACCAGCTTCACAGCAACCCCTGTGGATTTTGGACTCTTCCATTCCCATGGTTTTGTGGCACACCTTTATATATCTCATATTTACAGATATTTCCTGTTGGTTCTGTTTCTCTATAGGGTCCAGACTAACACACAACTTGATTATAAAATGGGTTAAAGATGTGAATAGTTATTTTTCTAAAGAGAAAATACAGATGGATAAAAAGCACATAAAGAGATGCTCATTTTCATTATCTAAAAGATCAAGAGCACAAAGAGATACACCTAACATCTATAATAATGGCTGTTATTGAACAAACAGGAAACTACAAATGTTGGAGAGGATGTGGAGAAACTGGGACACTTAGGCAGTGCTGGGGGAATGTATAATGGTACAGATGCTATGGGAGACAGTTTGGCAGTTGCACAGAAAACTAAATATCAAGTTGTCTTATCACCTGGCAATACCATTACTCGGTATATACCCAGAAGAGCTGAAAGCTGTGATACAAACAGACATCTACACACCAATGTTCATAGAAGCATTATTCACAGATGCCGAAAGTTGGAAACAATCCAAGTGCTCATCAACAGATGAGTGGTAAACAAAATATGGTGTATACATACAATGGAACATTATGCAACAGTAAAACAAAATAACATCCTAAAGCATATGGCAAGATCGATGAACACTGAGGACATAATGCTGAATGAAATAAGCTATTCCCCCAGCACTGCCTAAGTGTCACAAAAGGATAGTGTATGATTTTGTTTTTATGACATTGGTAAATGTAAACTCAAAGGCTTATAACACAGAATATAGGAAACCTAGAGATAGATACACAGAACCTAGAGATGGGGGAATGGTCAGTGTGGTAGTTAGATTCAGTTGTTCACTTGGACAGGTGAAGATGTCTAGTTAAATTGCTGTGGACATGAGACAATGGTACGTGAAGCTCATCTGTTGCTCATTACATCTGCAGTCAGCTAAGAGGCATGCCTGCTGTAATGAATGATGTTTGATTTTATTGGCTGGTGCTTAAATTGGAGAGCTCAATGTAGCACAGCCCAAGCAGCTCAGCATACCTCATCTCAGCACTCACAGCTCAGCCCAGGCCTTTGGAGATGCAGAACGAAATCACCCCAGGAAAAGTTGTTGGAACCCAGAGGCGTGGAGAGAAGGCCAGCAGAGACTATCCAGTGCCTTCCCACATAAGAAAGAACCTCAGTTGAAAGTTAGCTGCCTTTCCTCTGAACTAATGAAATAAATCCCCTTTTATTAAAAGTCAATCCATCTCTGGTGTGTTACATTCTGGCAGCTAGCAAACTAGAACAGTTAGCTAATGAGGTTGAACTTAAGTATAAATTAATTAATAGAAGTGAAGCAGTTCGTTAGTAGGTCTCTAAGTAATACTGTCATATTGAAGGTGAACATGATTGATAGAGGTTGTATAGAGCCATGTATCCACCAATTAATACTACAATATAAATAAGTTCTTGCATGAATTACTTCAAAGGTATGAATCTCATACAAAGAGTTTATAATATCAGGGTATAGAGGGAAAACTACTATTGCATGCTATGGGCTATGTTTACAGGAAGACATCAATAGTACCACAGCAATACCATGGATAAATAATGGGGGGCAATAAGATTTAAGATGAGGTTTGTATTCTTTATTTGGTGAAGGTGCATTTATTGGGTATTTTTCTCTTGGGAGCAATGAACATTGTCTAAAATTGAGAGTGTTGATGATTATGGATAAGTATGGATAATGTAAGATATGGCTTGTTGACTTTGGACATTATACATGATGTCCAATGGGTGGAGATGGCTGAAGGATACACTGACTGAGAAGCAGAATGGTGAACTGTGGTGAATACGTATGATTGAATATTGTGCTGCTGCAGAAAGGAACAAAGTTGGTGGTGCAAGGGTAGTTCAATGGTAGAATTCTCACCTGCCATGTGGGAGACCCGGGTTCAATTCCTGGCCCATGCACTTCCCAAAAAACAAACAAGCAAATAAACAAACAAAAAACCAACCAAACCAAAGTTCAACAAATGGTGCTGCAATATGGGGGTACTCACATGGAAAACAAATGAAATGTGACCTCACCATTCAGCATACAAAAGAAAAAAATGAAAGGAATGAAGTTGTGAGGCATGCAACATTGTGAATAGACCTGTGGGACATTATGTGATCCAAAATAAGCCAGAAACAAAAGAGCAAATATTGTATGGTCTAATTTAGAGAATTACTTCATACAACTGTCAGGTTTCAATTAGAGATAAGAAGGAAGCTGATCAGGTAAGGAATAAGGTAAATCAGAATACAGTGGTAAGGAGGATATTGTATATACTTTAGAACTTAATCTACTCTATGAGATCAAAGGAAGAGAGGTTTATTTTATCCTAAATGGACATTTTCTGTAGCACATAATTAAACAACCCAAACACAGGGAGCCCAGAATGGGAATGAGGGCTGGTAATTCTGTATAGCTTAATGTAATACCCATACACATCCCAGAGTATGTTGAGTAGGTCATTCAAAAATATTGGCAAAATTCCTTGAGGGATGGGAGAAAATATTTGGAACTATTAAACTTTACCACAGGGGAAACCCCTGATACTACCTCAAACAGTAGGAACTCTTAAGTCAATAGGCCAAGCCCTTGATCTTGAGGCTTGTTCTTGTGAAGCCTATTTCTGTAGCAGAGGAGCTAAGTCCAGCTATAGTTATGTCTAAGTATTACTTCCAGAAAACCTCTTTCATTGAGGCTTGTTCACGTGAAGTTTGTTTATGAAGCAGAGAAACTAAACCTACCTATAGTTATGCCTAAGAATTACTTCTAGAGGGCCTTAGTTTTTGCTCAGATGTGGCCTCTCTATATATAAGTCCAACTCTGCAAGGAAAAGCATAACCCTCCCCACTACATGGCAAATGATATCCAGGAGTGAAAGTCTCCTTGGCAACATGAGATATGACTTCCAGGGATGAGCCTAACCTGGCACCACGGGATCAACAACGCCTTCCTGATGAAAATGGAGAAAATAATTGTAACAAATAAGGTATCAGTGGCTGAGAGAGTTCAAATAGAGTTTAGAGGCTACTCTGGAGGTTACTCTTATGCAAGTTTCAGCTAGGTTTTGCTATTCATCATGGTTTGTTGGACCCCAATCAAAAGCATTCCCATCAACCCTAAAGAAAACCTAGGGCTCTATCTGAGATTCTACAAAGGTTCCACGTGCTATAATTACTTTCCAGAAACCTACAACCTCCATATATGTTCCTAGGCCAGATATGCCCTGAAACCCAGAGGGGCAAGCCTCTCCAGAACCACAACTAGTTCCACATCCCCAACCCATATTATTGACAGCCCTTTCCAACATGAAAAAATTAGAATGGGCATAACCCAAAGACCCTTAAATACTGGGAGAAAAATCAAAGGAAAATATGGAGTTATAACAGAGAATATACACTCTTTAACAAATGAGTATGATTGTTGAATTATATTAATATTTCTTTTAGTTTCTAGTGTCTTAGAGCAGCCAGAAGGAAAAATCTAAAATTGTTGAACAGTAACCCATATCAAATTCTGAAATCTGTTCTACACCTAATTATTACAGTGTGTTTTGAAATTTATCGCTTTTTGTATATATGTTATTTTTCACAACAAAAAATAAACAGCAATTTTAAAAAACAAAAGAATTAAATTCACATTCATTAAAAGTAAAAAAAAACAACAATGGTAGACAACACCTGGCCATTTCTTTTTTTTTTTCTTTCTTTTT
This sequence comes from Myrmecophaga tridactyla, assembly GCA_004026745.1. Taxonomy (NCBI): domain Eukaryota; kingdom Metazoa; phylum Chordata; class Mammalia; order Pilosa; family Myrmecophagidae; genus Myrmecophaga; species Myrmecophaga tridactyla. Next base: position 13,584 of record PVIY010014882.1, read on the forward strand.
TTTTTTTTTTTAACATGGGCAGGCACCGGGAATCGAACCCGGGTCCTCGGGCATGGCAGGCAAGCATTCTCACCTGCTGAGCCACCGTGGCCCGCCCCTGGCCATTTCTTAAAGTCTAGTTGTTGAGTTATTCTTACTGTAGTAAAAAATATAGCACACTCAAAACCCAAGGCTTGAGAACTTCTGACACTTGTCATCATGGTAAGTATGTCATTATTGATGGGCCTGTGTAAAACCAATCAGTGGCCTGATAGGTGGATTTTATGAACCTACCTGCACCTTCTCTGAAGTTGATTAAACCTCTTCATTGCACATTCTACCAGGCAGCTTAATGAGACTGGCAATCTCCTAGGCACTGTTATTGAGGGTACAACATCCTGACCAGCTTAATATTCCATAAAAGTGAACAGGGACTAGCCAAAATACTAACCATTAATGAGGAACTTAAAATACCACCTCACTCAGGCAGTGAATCAGTGGCTCAGTGGCAAGAATTTTCACCTGCCAAACTGGAGACTCAGGTTCGACTCCTGGAGTCTGCCCATGCAAAAAATTATATATATATATACCACCTGACTCAAAGATCCCATTTTTATCAGACAAAGGATAAAGTAAAATTTCATTTCCTGAAAGTTTATATGCTTTGGAGGGAATGTCTGCAAGCACCAATTAAGTGCTAAATCTGACTACATGACGTGGTTAAAATAAACATCAAAAAAAAAGAAAAAAGACTGTATTGTTTACATTTCTGGTCATACACAGAGCAGTTGAGTATTGTTAGGTGAAACATGCCTGTTATTGTAGTCTATTTAGAAATTAAGTATGGTTTAAGAGGATGTGTATAGCTGCCAAGTTGTCAAGGGGTGAACTGTGTTGGTTTGGTTTAGGTCTCAACTTGGCCAGGTGATGGGATGCCCACTTGTCTGATCAGCCAAGTACTGGCTTAGCTGTTGCTGCAAGGATATTTTGTGGCTAGTTGATAAACCAGAAGGCTGGCTTATTAAATCATCAGTCAGTTGATTGCATGTGTGACTGGTTACATCTACAATCAACTAAGGGTGTATCTTCCACAAATGAATCAAATCATTTGGATTTGATCCAAACAGTTGAAGACTTTTAATGGAGAAGAGAGAATTTTCACTGCCTGTTCAGAGAGTGAACCTCTCCTATGGAGTTCAATACACTTTATTGGAGTTGTCAGCCTTACAGCCTGTCCTATGGATTTTGTACTCTTGCATCCCCACAGTTGCATGAGACACTTTTATATATCTCATATTTACAGATATCTCCTGTTGGCTCTGTTTCTCTAGAGAACAAAGGCTAATACAGAAGGGATGTAAGAAAAACAGTGTTACATTGCTGCAAGAAATATAAATTTCTACAGCTCTTTTTGGAAACAATATGGCAACATCTTTTGAAATTGGGAAATTGGAATCCCTTTGACCCTTCAATCCCACTCTTCTGTCCCATAGAAATGAAGCATTAGCACATAAGGTAACAACACTGTTTATTTGTGGTGCCCACCCCACCCCCAGAAGGAATGCCCATAATAGGGACCAATTGTGTGCTAGTTAATATGCAGCAGCCAGTCCGCTGGAGGGGAAATGTCCTGGTCAGTAATATTTGCAGATTTCCACGGTGTAAATATTTCCAGCATGCCTAATTTCAAGCTACCAGCCTGATGACAATGAATGCCATCAGAGGCTGGGAAGAGATGTGAACAATTCTCCATGACAATGACACTTTGAATAAATTATAGCACAACCACCCTTTGGATTATTATGCAGCCAATAGAAGAAATAAATGGTCCCACAGACATTTATTGATGGTATTTTCAGGAGACTCTATTGAGGAAGAAAAGAAAGAAGAAAAGATAATCATATTCTTGTAAAATGTATTTTGGCAAAAAAAAAAACCCTATATGTTTGCATGTGTGTTACATTTGCATATGATTATATAAATACAGAAAGTAGGAAGAGGAGAGCCAAGAAAAGACAGTAGACAAAAAGAGCCCATTTATGCATTATTATATATGTATATGTGTAAGTAAAATTATTTTTAATTTTTAAAAAAATTGTGTTTAGTCTCCATGTATTTGTAATTTTTCTGGCCTTCCTCCTGTTATTGATTTCCAACTTCGTTCCATTATGATCTGAGAAATGTTTTGTATAATTTCAATCTTTTTAAATTTATTGAGACTTGCTTTGTGACTGAACAGGTGGTCTCTCCTGGAGAATGACCCATAAGCAATTGAGAAAATGCATATCCTGCAGTAATGGGGTATAATGCTCTGTAAATGCCTGTTAAGTCTAGTTCATTTAACCTACTATTCAAAATCTGTTTCCTTATTGATCCCCTGACTAGATGTTATGTCCATTGATGAGAGTGGTGTATTGAAATTTCCATCTATTATTGTACAGGTGTCTACTTCTCCCTTTCAGTGGTGTCAGGATGTGCCTCATATTTCGGGGTCCTCTACCTTGGTGCAAAAATCTTTGTGATTGTTTGTGTATTCTTGATTAATTGTCCCTTTTATTAATATATAGTGTCTGGCACAGGTGTTGTGGAATTCAGAAAGGCTTCTTGACCAAAAAGAGGAAGACAAATGAAAAAAATAAAGTTTCAATGGCTGAGATTTCAAATAGAGTCAAGATATCACTCAGGAGGTTATTCTTATGCATTATATAGATATTCCTTTTAAATTTTTAGTGTATTAGAATAACTAGAAGGAAATATCTGGAACTGTTAAACTGTAATCCAGTAGCCTTTGTTCTTGAAGATGATTGTATAACTATATAGCTTTTATGGTGTGACTGTGTGTGGTCCAAACCTTGTGGCTGACACTTCCATTATCTAGTGTATGAACAGATGAGTAAGAAAATAAAGACAATAAATAAATCAATAATAGTGGGATAAATGATATGTGATGTTTTGCATGTTTTTTATTTTAATTTTAATTTTTGGAATAATGAAGATGTTAAAAAATTGATTGTGGTGATGGATGCATAAATATATGATGATACTGTGAAACGTATGCTTTGGGTGGATTACATGGCATGTGAATATATCTCAATAAAATTGCATGAAAAAGAAAAACTAGAATTACAAAAAAAAAAGTTTTATCATCAATTGTAACAATCTTTCCACACTAATGCAAGTGTTGGTGTATGGGAATCCTGTATTTTCTGCATGATTATTTTGTACATCCACAACTTCTCAAAAAACAAGAAACCTGCTGCTAGACTGAGTAGGGAGTGGGGCAAGGGCAAGTAAAAATGCTACAAATGTTTTCTGTCATCTTTAAGTTATCTTTTTCTTGATTCAGTGTTCATTTGGTCTATACAGACCTTTATTTTCCAGAGTTCTGACAGGATTCTTACAATGTTTCTGTGGAGAGATAAGAGTTTAAAGCCACATATTTTATCATATTGCTGAGTAGTCTAACTAGTAAGTAACAAAAGACTTTTTATATAAATTAGTATTTTTCTGTGGATTTTGTTTTATATTTGAATATTTCAAAATTTAAAAAGATTTTTTAAAATTCACCTATATATATATCTAAACTGCAAAAAAAAAAAATCCAAGATAAAGAAAAAAATTTGAAGGCAGACTGAAGAAGACATAGTACAGAGGAACCCAGATGAGAATGACAAGACACTTCTCATCAAAATGTATGCAAACCAAAATACAATGGAGGGCAGAAAGAAAACTGTCAACCTAGAATTCCATATTCCACAATTCAAAAATGAAAGAGACACAGATACATAGGCAAGAAGGCAATGTGAAGACAGAGACAGAGATTGGAGTGATGCTCCCATAAGCCAGGGATCACCTGGGACCATCAAAAGCTAGAAGAGCCTTATGGAGGGAGCATGGCCCAGATGGCATCAAATGTTGTTGTTGTTGAACTCCATAAGGGCAACTCAACTAGGTGAAGGTACCTACAAGAGTCCTATGTGCTCATTACTCAATTCTCTGGATTTCATTGTTCACCAATAGTTTTTATTCTTAGGCTTCACTAAAATAGTTGCAATTAGCTACAGGCCAGACTGTTTTATCTTCAACAAAAAGAACTGTCTCGGAGACCCATGGAAAGGACTATGCCAGATATATTCAACTGCTCTGACACCCACAAGACAGACAATTTTACAACAATGATTCTCAAGCATAACCAACCAACAGCTGAGGCCTGTAAAAGACTGAGCTCCATTACTGTTGATTCTACAAAATTGGAAAGTACACTTCATATTTCTTAGATAGAGTTGTCTCCTGCTTTCCTTGTCTAGTTATTAACTTCATTCTCATGCAGACAGTAGAGTGGTACTCCAATGACATTTGGATTTGAAATCCTCAGTACCTGCATTAGTTTTAAAGCTCCTGGAATATGATATACCAGAACTGGAGCAGCTTTTTAAAGGGGGAGTTTAGTAAGCTACAAGTTCATAGTCCTAAGGAAGTGAAAGTTTCAAAGTTAAGAGGTTACCAACAAAAGGTTACCTTCACTCAAGAAAAGGACCTTAGGTCTGGAATACCTGTCAGTTAGCTGGCATTTGCTAGCCCCTCGCTCCTAGGTTCCATTGCTTTCAGCCTCTGTTCCTGTGGGGGTTCTCAATTTGCTTCTATGGGTCTGGCTTTCATCACTTGGCTTCCCTGGGCTCTCTCCAGGTTCTGTCTTGCTTAACATCTCATGGTGACATCTGCTGGGCTCCAACCATCTCCAAATATCCAAGTCTCTGTTTCTTAAGTGTCAGCATCTGTGTCAGCTCTGCTCTGAAGTTTCTGTTGGTTCTGTAATTTCTGACTCTCTCCAAAATGTTTCCTCTTTTAAAGGATTCCAATAAACTAATCAAGGCCCCCTTGGAAGGGTGGAGTCACATCACCATCTAATAAAAAGATCACAGCCACAATTAGGTGTATCACATCTCCATGGGAATAATTTAATCAAAAGTTCCCAACCTACAGTATTGAATCAGAATTAAAAGAACTGGCTACTCCAACAAGATTGGATCAGGGTTAAAATATGGCTTTTCTGGGGTACATAATACTCTCAAACTAGCACAGTACCCTGAAGGAACCCTTTAAAAAGGAATAACACAAATACTAAGAATCTCTAAGAGACAAAGAACACCTAAGGGCTGATTTACATGATGATCACTGGGAGAGTAATAACAGAGAACCTTAGTGGATTAAATTCCCCAAACAAAAAGACACAGATTGGCAGAACGGACAAAATGTATGATCCACCTATATACTACTTACAAGAGACTCATTCTAGACTCAAAAACACAAATAGGTTGAAAATGAAGAGATGGAAAAAGGTATTCCTCACAAGAAATAACCAAAATAGCTGGGATAGCTTTTTACTAATATCAGATAAAACAGACTTTAAATGCAAAAATGTTATGAGACAAAGAAGGACATTATATATTAATAAAAGGGGCCAAGGAGAAATAGCAATCATAGATATTTATGCACCTAATCAATGTGCTCTAAAGTACATGAAGCAAACACTGGCAAAACTGAAAGGAATAATAGACATCTCTAGAACAACAGTGGGAGACTTCAACACACCACTCTTCAGTAAATAGAACACCTATACAAAGGATCAATAAGGAAGTAGAGAATCTAAATTATATAAGTGAATTAGACCTAACAGACATATATAGATCATTGCACCCCAGAACAATAGGGTATACATACATCACAAGTGCATACTAGGGTGCCTGTTTGTTAGTTCCAATCTACTCAGTAGCAGCCTGAAGGACCAAATGAGACCACTCATCTCTGGCTCAGCTCTTTAAAATTTGCCTAGTAGGCAGATACAACTTGTGGGCAGCTGTAAGACAATCAAATTGAAGTGGCCTGGAGCCAAATATTACTTGATTTGAGACATAAAATAGAACACCCAGGAGGAGGGGGGAAGTCTATTCCATAAGAAGTAGAAGGGGCATTCCAACCTCTGTAAATGGAGGCAGTTTCTAAAGCCATGAATGCATGCCCAGGACAAGGTGATCTTTAACATACTCAAAAAACTAAAGGAAAACACAGACAAGGAACTAAAGGAATTTGGGGAAATGATAAAGGGACAAAATTAGAATCTCAATAATGAGACAGTAATTATGAAAAGGAACTAAACAGAATTACTGGAGTTGAAGAGCATGTCATTATAACTTTCCCAATATCCTTTAGTTCCCTCCGTATGTTTTACTTCAGCTATTTGAGTATATTAAAAACCATTTTTATAGATAGTTTCTGAAGTTTTATCTTATTCCTTGTTTGTGCAGCCATTAAATGTTACTTTGTCTCATACTCTTTCATTGCATACTATACATTTCAATATTCTAATGTGTTAGTTCTTGAATTTAGTCCCTGAGATGTCTGATTCTTAAGTTTGTATGCAGCTGGTGATATGACAGATATTCCTTTCAGTGCCAGTTGGTAACAAAAACAAACCAAAGCAAAATGTCTTTCAGGCTTTGCAAATTGTGTTGGCTGGTGTGCTCCTTCAGGGTTTAGTCTTCCTACTAAGATAAACCCATGGGGAAAAAAGTGTGGAATCCTCTGCCTTTTCTGAGCACACATCTTTCCATGCCATGCAGAATCAAGGAGACTAAGAGTGGGGGGTGATGCTGTTCTTGAGACTTGACTAGGAAATTTACACCATGTCATGCAGGAGTCCAATACAAGCCAAATCAAGTACCTCATATCTCCCTCTCTCTCTCCCCCACCCCCTGCCTCGGGGACTCAGAACCTTCTTTCTGCTGAATCTTTTTCTCTTTTCATCCTCTCCCCTCTCTCCATTAGAGTTTCCTTTCTCCTCTGTCTGGTTTTCAATACCTTCTGAGACATTCCACCTCTCTTAACATTCCATCTTTCAGGATTCTGAGCTAAGGATTCTTGTACCAAACAAGGTATTTTATTTAATATTCTAGGGAGATGCCCCTAATCTATGCTCTGGGAATTTGGCATTTTCCAGTAGGAATGTTTCCCCTTCAGGCCTTCATTGTTAAGTCTGTTGAGAATCATTGGGGCTAAAGATAAAGCTTCCTTATTCTAGAAGATGCTCACTTTTTAGCCCACAAGATACAGGAAAGTAAAGGATAAAGGCATTCCTGGGAGCATTGTCCTAGACTTATCTCAGGTGGGGTAATTGCGCCCACCTAGGGAGCATAGATCTAGATATCTCCTTGAGAGGAATGTTCTGGGGACACCCAGTAGCTTTGCTCCCTGTGCTCCCAAGACATTGGTATGGTGTAGAGGAAGGATTTCTCAAGAGCACTGTCCTGGAATTCTTCCAGGCAAGACCCAGGAAACCCCCAGAAGTGTAGGTCTAGATATATCCAAGAAATGTGTGCTGGAAATGCACATTATCCTTATGTTTATGAAAGATTGAGTTCACAGAGAGAGGAATGCCCAGCTCTGATGGGCACAGAGAGGCAACAAGTGGCCACACTGGCACTAGTGAGTCTCCTTTCCTTTTCTAGAGAAAATGGGAAATGCCAACACTTAATTTAATGAAAAGATGGGGACATATACTCCTCCATGGGACTCTGAATTACAAGACCATCCTCCAGTGTGTAAAAGAAAGGAAAAGTGTCAGAGATTCCCTGTGCCCAGTTGCTTATAACTCTCTATCAAATCAAGGATCTTGGAAGGATGTGTGTCTTATGTTATACCTGTATATGATCCCAGTGCCAGTTTGAAAATATTATGTACCCCTACAAGGATTTGTTCTTTCACCTTGTAAAAGTGAGGTACTAAAATAATTTAACAAATTACATAAAAAGTGTTTACAAAGAAATACAACAGTTAAAAGAGATTTTCTATACTTCTTTTAGCTAAATTTGCATGGATGAAATGTTATACATATATTTACTTAATGCTTTGTATTGTAAAATATAACATATATACAAAGCAAAAAAAGAAAAAGCAATGATCTTCAAAGCACACTTCAATAAGTAGCTACAGAACAGACCCTAAAGTTTGCCATGGGTTACTCTTCCATGATCTCAGATTTTTCCTCCTAGTTGCTCCCAAACACTGGGTGCTAGAAGGAATATTAATATAATGTTTCAGCAACCATACTCATCTGCCAAATCCTTTTCTCTCTGCTATACCTCCTCCTTCTCCTTTGATCTTTCTCTTAATCAACAGGGCTCTTTGGGCAATTCCAGTTCTGACTTTTTCAAGTTGAGATGGGGTGTCAACACTAAAGGTAGGAGCATGGAATTAATTGATAATCTTGGAGAAACTGGTCCCTGTGGGCCTCAGGACCCACCTGACCCAGGAACCCTCTGGGAATTATAGGTTCCAGAAAAGCAAACTTAGTGCATGAAACTCCTATAGTCTCAGTTTGAGCCCTAGATGTTCTCAAGAGTTAACAGGAATGATGTTGGATGGGGTTTTAGCAAACCATGACAATCAGCACTACCTAAGTGAAGCTTGCATAAGAGCAGCCTCCCAAATAGCCTCTCAACTCCATTTGCTCTCTCTTAGTCACTGATGCCTTATTTTATTACACTTCTTCCCTCCTCACCCCCAACCTTGGTCCAACGGCATTGTCAACAACATGATGCTAGGACCAGAGTATTCCCCAGGAGGCATGTCCCACACTGCCAGAGAGATCCTCACCACTGAACGTCATTATACAATGCAGGGGAGGTGCAATGACTTTCTTTTCAGAATTGGGCCTAGAGAGAGAGAGGCCACATCTGAGCAACAAGGAGATTTCCTGGAGGCAGCTCCTAGGCTTCACCATATGCAGTTTTAGCATCTTCCCCACAGAATAAGTTTCATAAGGGTAAGCCTCAAAATCAAGGGCCTGGCCCATTTTCCTGGGAGTCCCCAATGGTTGAGGGGGTACCCAGGGCTTCACAGATGGGAAAGTTCAATAGTTCCATATCTATATCTCTATCTATCTATATATATGTATGTGTATGTGTGCATTATTTTTCCTTTGAACCCTAAGGGGACACCACCAACACCTCTCAATTATCAGCCCACCACAGTCTGAGATGAATCCTAGCTATACAGAACTTCAAGGCCTCATTCCTATTCTGGACCCCAGGAATCTGGGTCAAATAAGCTATCCAGACAGATTGATTTAGATTATGTGGTACAGAAAATCTAGGTTCTAAACATAACCTCTTTGCCTCTGGTCCCATATAATAGGTGAAGGTTGAGTACATACACTTTCATCTTCTACCCTGTATTCTGATTTACCTTAGACCCACCCAGACTTGCTTTGTTTTTAACTATAATTGAGGCCTAATCTCCCCTTACTTTAACTGTAATTATATATAGCTATGACAACCTTCAGGGCTGCAGTACTCCATCTCTGGGTCCCTGGTGTCACAGAATTACTCAAAGTCCCACGGAAATACCAGCTAATACTCATATAGTATACCAGCTGATACACATATAGTGCAGAATTTCAGCATCCAGAAATACCTTTACAACTTCAGACTAAATGTGGCTACTACAAGGGCTTACAAACTAGGCTCCAATTTTCTTCGTTTTCTGAAAGAAACTTTAGCATATCTGCTCTTTTGTTTTTGACTTATTTTGTACAACACATTGTCCCCAAGGTTACTTCAGTTAGTGGCATGTCCCTGCACATTGTTCCTTTTTGTAACCATATCATATTCCATCATATAAATGTGTCACAGTTCACCATTCTGCTTTTCAGTCATTGTACCCTTCAGCTCCCTCTATCCATTAGACATCATGGGTAATGTCCAAAATAAACAAATGATGTCTTACAGTATCCTCATTTGGTTGTACAATCAGCAACACTCTCAATTTTAGACAATTTCCATTGGTTCTTAATGATAATGATACGAGAATCACAGTATCACCTATCATCAAATCAAAACCACCTCTTATCATTGTCCCTCACCCCCATCAATTAGTTGCCCCTTGTAAGTGCTGAGGTACTGTTGATGACTTCCTGTTAACTACTGGCCACAGCATTCATTTAGTTTACCCCTATACCCTTCTACTGTTGACTCTGTCCACTATTGAACCTTTGGGATAGTTCACGCGAGAGCTTCTTTATAATTGTAGATTTAATCAGTAGTATACTTGGCATTATACATCACTTTTCAATCATATTCACTTTCAACATGGCAATGTTACTTATAACCCTGCTAATTAGTTACCATCATTTCTATCCATTCCCTTGCATTTAGGTTCAAACTCTTAGGATAGACTTTCCTCCATCTCTAGCTTTTATGTACCTCTAGGTCTGCTCTATTCTACAGCAACCTCTGAATTTACTTTTACCACTCATAATAGCAGAATCATGTAGTATCAATCCTTTTGTGTCTGATTTATTTCACTTGGTATTGTCAAGATTCATTTATATTCTTATATGCTTCAGGACCTCATTTCATCTGCTGCATAACATTCCATCATATGTATATAGCACATTTTGTTTATCCACTCCACTGTTGATGGGCATTTGGATTGTTTCTATCTTTTGCAACTGTGAACAGTTCTGCTATGAACATAAGCATGCAAACGTCTGTCCCCATCACTGCCCCCAGCTCTTCTGAGTACATACTGAGTATTGGTATTGCAGGCTTACACGGCAACTCAATATTTACTTCTCTGAAGAATCACCAAACATAACGTGTTTAGAAGTATCACAATAATTAAAGAGATTTTCTATCCTTCTCTTAGCTAAACTTGCATGGGTAAATTGTTATTCATGTATTTAGAGATTGCATAGAATTCCTAAAAACTTAACAATGTCTCACTGCCCAAATTTAAATTTATGTAACACATTATCTAATTTAACCTGTATAATATATTTAAACATCCTAATTCAGCTTTGACATGGAACCTAGAAAAAAAGAATAAAATCTTCATTAAAAAAATCAAAATATTTGCAAAGTCCCTTGAGAGACTAGATAAAAATGTAAAACTACTAAATTTTCCCACCTGGGGACTTCTTGCTATTCTTTATTTTATTTTTTATTTTTTTTTTTGCATGGGCAGGAACCAGGAATCGAACCCAGGTCTCCGGCATGACAGGCGAGAACTCTACCTGCTGAGCCACATGGCCTGCCTGCTTGCTATTCTCTTAAGCAATTATATCTCCCTATTTAATAAGCAAAGTCCTCAATCCTGAAGTATGCCCTTACAAAACTTATCTCTGTAATGGCAAAGCTAAGTCTACTTATAATTAATGTCTAAGAGTCACCCCCAGAAAACCTCTTTTGTTGACAAACTACAATTAAACTCACTACCTTCCCAGCCCCACCCCCACCCCCCAACCCCACCTACATAGGAAATGATATCCTGAGGGAGTAAGTCTCCCTAGTAACTTGAAACATCACTCCCAAAGATAAGCCTGGCCTTTACATCATAAAATAAATTTTGAAAATATGCAAATTCCAGCCAAATATTAAAAACTGCCCGAGTATGCAAAGCCCCACCCAAAGGTGTTCCTTAAACCCCAAAAAAAAATACCCTGAGCTCCATCTTGCTCCTGATTTTGTTCAGTTTCTATATACTAGAATTTCTCTCCCAATTTGCTTCTCCCAGAGTAGACCAACATAAGCCTCCTTGCCAGAGGTGATGTTTCTATTCCCCATGCTCAACCAGCCACCTGCAATAGCACAGCCAGACTTTTATGCTCCCATAAGTAGAGCCTGTAACCCACTGACAGATTGATGCAGCTACAGAAGACAGTCCAATTGCCCAAATCCCCTTGTTTTGGTTTGCTGAAGTTGATGGAATGCAAAATGCCAGAAATGGATTGGCTTTTATAAAGGGGTTTTATTAAATTACAGGTTTACAGTTCAAAGGCCATGAAAATGTCCAAATTAAGGCACCAACCAGAGGATACCTTCTCAGAGGAAAAGTAGCTGACTTTTCTCTGGATTCCTCTGTCACATGGGAAGGCACATGGTAATGTGCTGCTGGCCTTCTCTTCCAGCTTCTGGTTTCAAACAGCTTCCCCTAGGGTATATCCTTTCTGCATCTTCAAACATCTTACTATCTCTCAGAGAGCATTTTCTCTCTCTGTGAGCTCTCTTAAGGACTCCAGTAAAATAATTAAGACCCACCTTGAATCTCAATGAAAATCTAATTGAAAGATCCCACCAATAATTGGGTGGGTCACATCTCCATGGAAACTACCTATCAAAAGACCAAATAAATCTGCACTCACAAGACTGGATTAAGAATAAAAGAACATAGCTTTTCTGAGCAACATATCAATTTCTCATCAGTACACTCCTTGAGATTGAGATTAAGGAGGGCCAGAATTCTCTGAGGGGGTAAGTGATGCAGAGTTAGAAATAGTGTGGTGGATGGCTGATGAACAAAGAGCAAATTTCAATAAGTGGTCAGGCCACAAAGAGAAAGATATCTCTGAGAAGAAGAGCAATAAAAAGCACCTGGGGGACAATGTATGCCACCTGAGTCATATACAAGAAGGGTGGGGCCAACTGACCCTATCTGAGTATATCATTTATGGTCAGCATCCACAAAGGAGGAAGAAATGGTAGTAAATGTTAATGAAAATTACAAAAGGAACAAATGTCTACAAAAGCAGATTGCCCCAGGGCCACAGGCCTCTCATGCCTCACCTCTTTCTTTGTTAGAGTGCCTGCATGTCCCTTCTCTGCATGCATATTTAATAAACTTTCTGCCTATGTACACTCTGCTTGCCCTTGAATTATCATGGTATGGCCAAGAACCTAGAAACCCAAATCCAGCAATAGTATGAAGACAAGAATGTAAAATATATTATTAATTTTTATATTGATTACATGTTGAAATAATTTAGGATATATTGGGCTAATCAGAATAAATTTTAAAATATATACATGAGTTCCAAAAGAAGTCCTTAACATATATTGTTACGTTTACGAGGTCTCTTTCTTATAGCTTCAGGAGATAGACATAAATACCTGAATTCCAAATGAAAATCCTAAATCTGTCCACTCATCACATTTATTGTGTTTATAGAAAACCTGGGACAACTGAGTGTGAAGAACTCAACTGTATGCAAAATCCTTCCCACATATGCACATAACTCATGGAATCTCTCCTGTTTGTGAATGCTAATGAATGCGATGGCATTTTCTCCATGAAAATCTTTCCACTCTTACACAGAAGGCCTCTCTCTTGAGTGCTAACGACAGTGAACTTGGATATAGCTCAAACTGAGGCACTTTCCACTCTCACTGCATTTTAGTGTTTCTCTCCAGTGTGTATCTTTCATGAACAATACTGAAGCCCTGTTTAAATCCTTCCCTACTCTTGTGTATAGGATCTCTTCCCTGTGTGTTATCCTTGATTAATAAAAAGTGGCCTGAAACCAAATCCCTATCACGCACATCACATTTGTAAAACTTTTCTCCTGTGTGAATTTAATGATGGCTATGAAGAGGTGAGTTCCTTCTCTAGTCCTTACCATATTCATTCTACTTATATCGTTTCCTTCCCCAAAACTGATGCTTACTAAATACATAAACTCAGTTTGTAACCCTCAATGAAAGACTCTTTCTGGAATCTTTTCCACACTAGTCACATCTCTAAATCTTTCCCTACTGAGAATTGAGTATGGGGTATGCATCATTACTGAACCTAATTCCACAAGTCATTACACTTATAGGGTTTACCACTACATGGACTATAATGTTGTCTGCATGTTGATTTCAAAAAATCTTTCTAAGAGTTATTGCAGCTGCAAGACACCTCCCTCTGTGTGGGGACACTCAAAATCATGTAAAGTCTAATTGAAACTGTAACCCTACTAATCACACCCATAGAGTTGCTTTTCTACATGGATTCTGTTACATCTTCTAATACTGGCTTTTCTCCAAGATTTTTGGGTAGAGAACTCTATCTGGGCACTCAAAGCTGGAATGACTTCATTTATCATATTTTGGGATATCTACTACACGTGCCATTTCAAAAAATGGAGAAGACCGTGCTGTCTACCGATGGTGGAGAGAGATCCTTTTCTAAATATAAAAAAACAACTCCTTGAAATTCATGATGAATCATTAATTCACTGGTCCTCTTGTTTTCACATTTGCCAGTAGGACAGCTTCTAATGTAAGTAATTATTCAATCTCTTTTCTTAAAGATTTCATAAACTGATTTTTAGTTCCACATGCTATAAAGGGGGAAAAATCAGTCAAGAGAATAAGTAAATCTTTCGTTCAGGCATTTTTAGAAAAAGAAACATAGTGAAATAAAAGCAAGTTTTCCCTGGAGATCTATTCATATACAATCTTCATCCAAAAAAGAGAAAAATTTATGACTATATACACTTCATTATCATCGAAGTATACAAAATCTTAAATCTTCATTTTCAGAACACAGTACCACCTATGAGATATTGTTGTCAGAAGCCCAATTTATATTAAATAAAAACTCTAGATATATATCTTCCATTTATTGAGGTAAGGAAAAAGGCTAAATGACATCAAAAGGAGGTAGAAAGACATAAACTAAGTGTGAGTCATTATACAACAAATGACCAGATTCTGCAATAAATCAATGGGAGGGGAAAAAGATCTAAAAAAAAAAAAGAAACTGCTCTGATTAAGAGAACTTTAAAAACATATCAACCAAAAGTCACATACAGACCGTCTTAGGGTCCTGACCCAAATAAGTAAACTGGTCCAGTTAACATGGAGTAACCCATCCCTCACTGTGTGTGTGTGCATCTGTATGTGTGTGTGTGGGCAGGGGGGTGTGCACAAGTGCCTGTGCTGTATGGTGAGGTCACATTTCATTATTTTTTCATGTGAGTATCCCATTATTGCAGCACCATTTGTTGAATTCTGTTTGTTTGGTTGGTTTTGTTTTGCTTGTTGTTTTTTGAGAAGTACATGGATCGGGAATTGAACCCGGGTCTCCTGCGTGGCAGGCAAGAATTCTACCACTGAACTACCCTTGTAACCTCCTACCCCTCACTTTGAAAATTATAAACCCTGGACATAATGCAACAAATATAAGATCCTAAATGATGGAAAGACAGGCTAGGCAGAGTAATGGGAAGTGAACAATGACACAGCAGTGAGTTTGCCTCACCAAGTGAGGTGCTAGAGAAGACTGTAACTAGGAACCAACAGGTAAGGACAAGGAAAAAGAAATCCTGCTCCTTTAAGCAAAAGTATGAGGAAAAGAGAAGTCTGTAACTGGGAACCAACAGGTAAAGACAAGAAAAAGGAAATCCTGCTCCTTCAAGCAGAACAAAAATTCTTTATTGATAACACCAACACTACTCTAGCCAAACCCCATTGGTAAAACTAACTCTCCCCACCCCCTGTGATGTCAGCAGCATCCAGTGGAGAGCTGATTCTCCACCCTAACCTGGAAGCAATAAAGTGGTACAAGTCAGCCCTCCACTTCCCCTTCTCTAGTTTCAGTGACTACAAACAGGGTGCTGAACCTCTACTCCCACCTAGGAGTAAAGTGAGTTGGCCCTTCTTTCATAATTGGTGTAAACTGGGCAGTGGAGAGCTGCATTTCCACCTATCCAGCCCCCAATCCTCCACTGCAGTAGTAAGGCAGAATGAAGAGCTAGTCAGCACTCCAATTCCTCCATCAGGGTGGTGTCAGTCAGTGTTGTGTGAGAAGCAGAATTTTCACTCCTACTCAGCAGCAACAAGGTGGCACCATTCAGCCCTCTGCTACAGTCCCGACTCCCTCACCTTTGCTAGTGTCAGCAGTCCAGCAAGGAAATGAACTTCCATTCTCATGCAGTAGTAAAGTGGCTGAACTCTGCTCCTTCCCTCTCCCAGTGTCCAGTGGGACCAGTTAGGAGACAAAACCCCACTTGGACCTTATGCTACACCCAGGGTAACTGCCTGACAAAAAAGAGGACTGAATGGAACTCAAAGTCACATAACAGCATACAAAATATCCAGGATAATAATAAAAAATCACTCAACATACCAAGAACTATAATAATAACAAACTGAATGAGAAAAGACAACTGATGCCATACCAAGAGATTCAGATGTTAGAATGATCTGAAAAGGATTTTAAAGCAGCAATCACAAAAACGCACCTCTTAAAACAAATATACACCTCCTATGTTTCAGGCACTGATTTGAGATCATGGCAATAGAGCAGTAAACAAACTTCCTGCCCTCATGGAGCTTACATTCTAGTGCACATAGAGTTTGTCATGTCCATCATTTACACCTGTGCATAAGTCTTGAACTTACTCATTATTTTTAAGGTTTTTCTCCTGTGTAGACTGTTGAATGTGAAACCCTTATTGTAGGGTTTCTCTACTGTGTGTTCTCTTGCTAAGTGTTACAATCAGAATTCTGCTTGAAATACTGGCCATATTCATAAGACAATAGGTTTTCTTCAATAGCGCTCATGACTGAAAAACAGCACATACTTGAATTCTTATAAAACTTCATTTCAAAAATATCATCTCCTGTGGATTTTCTGGTGAAAGTGAGAAATTCTAAAGAATACCTTTACCAGACTCATGCCATGTATTGGTTTTATCACCTTTATGGACTCCCTGATGATCTTCAACACATGAACTTTGACTAAAGCCCTTACATACAAAACCTTTGTATGGTTTCTCTCCAGTACGGCTACTCTGATAGGCTTGATGTTGTGAGGCCTGAATGAAGCTCTTACCACAAATGCAACAATTATTGGGTTTCTCTCACATATGAATCCTGATCAAAGGATGATAAGAGTTCAAACTGAAGCCTTTCCCATACTCTTCACTTTTCTGGGTTTCTCTCTAGTATGGACTCTCTGATGGGCTTGAAGACGTGAACTCCATCTAAAGCCCTTACCACATGTATCACATTTATAGGGTTTCTCTCCTGTATGGACTCTCTGATGGGCTTGAAGATACGAACCCCACCTGAATCCCTTACCACATGCATCACATTTGTAGGGTTTCTCTCCTGTATGGACCCTCTGATGGGCTTGAAGATATGACTTCCACCTGAATCCCTTACCACACACATCACACTTGTAGGGTTTCTCTCCAGTATGGATTCTCTGATGGGCTTGAAGATATGAACTCTGGCAAAAGCCCTTACCACATGTCTCACATTTGTATGGCTTCTCATCTCTGTGAACTATCTGATGAGCATGAAGATTTGAAATCTGACGGAAATCCTTACCACATGTCTCACATTTGTATGGTTTCTCTCCTGTGTGGAGTCTCTGGTGGATTTGAAGATAGGAATTACGGCTGAATTTCTTATCACACACATGACATTTATACAGTTTCTCTTCAGTGTGTATTCTCTGTTGGCCATGAAGATGTGAGGCCCTCCTGAAGACCTTACCACACACCTCATATTGATAGGGTTTCTCTCCCTTGTGGATCCTCTCATGAACATGAAGATAAGAGTTCAAAATAAAGTCTTTCCCACACTCTTCACATTTATAGAGTTTCTCTCCTGTATGGACTCTCTGCTGGGCATGAATATGTGAACTCCATCTGAGGGCCTTACCACATGCATATTTTAAAGGTTTCTCTCCCGTATGGACTGTCTGATGGTCTTGAAGATGTGAACTTTGACTAAAGCCCTTACCAAATGTCTCATATTTGTATGGCCTCTCTCCTGTGAGAAATCTCTGATGAGCCTGAAGATTTGAAATCTGATTGAATTCCTTACCATATGTTTCACATTTGTATGGCTTCTGTCCTGTGTGGACTCTCTGATGGGCTTGAAGA
Source organism: Myrmecophaga tridactyla (assembly GCA_004026745.1). NCBI lineage: Eukaryota > Metazoa > Chordata > Mammalia > Pilosa > Myrmecophagidae > Myrmecophaga > Myrmecophaga tridactyla. Next base: position 31,279 of record PVIY010014882.1, read on the forward strand.
TTTGAAACCTTACTGAAGCCCTTACCACACACCTCACATTGATGTGATTTCTCTACAGTGTGGACTCTCTGGTGAAGACCAGAATATTGATTACATACTCTATCACATGCCTCCCAATTGTATGTTTTGTCTCCACTGTTGGCTCCCTGACAGGCCTGAGGTTGTGATGTCTGACTGAAACCTTTATTATACACATCACATTTATTGGTTCTCCCTCCAGTGTTTTCTACACATTGAATATTAAGAGCTAAGCTATGGCTAAAGCCATTCTCAAACCTGTCACTCTTATATAACTTCCCTCCTGTGTGAATAAGTTTGTCCATGGGAAGAGAAAAGTTCTGATTAAAGCTCTTCAAACATACCTGACATCTGTAGGGTTTCTTCCCTGTGTTGATATTCTGATTAGTTTGCACATGTGAATTATGGCTGAAGCCCTCACCACACCCATCATTCTTAAATTTCTCTCCTGTATGAACACTCTGATGAATGGGAATCACTGAGGTATAACTGATGCCCTTTCCACACTCGATACATATATGAGGCTTCTCTCTCATGTGCAATTGCTGATGGAGTTTAAGACTACAGCCAATGCTGATGCCTTTTCCATTCTTATCAGAGGTTTGCTCTCTTGAATGGATTACACTATGCTGGGATGACTTTGAGTCTTTCCCACAATTACCATGGCTAAATGCTTTTACTCTTCTGTTCACTCCATGGCCATCATGGTGATGAGAGACTCTTCTCAAAATACACCGATCACTTTTACACAGTTTATTTCTTACATCCATTTGATAGTTCTGTGACTCTCTCAGATATATTTTTCTCCCAAAATCCCAGGTGGTCATATTTGGAAATTCTGCATTTTGATTCTCACTGGAACTCTCCCCTTGAAGCTTCATTACATAGTTCTCATCTTCAGAAACCTCAATACATTCCCCTGCCCACACGTGAGAGGGGGAATCAACCTGTTTTAGCAACTCAGACCTCTTGCCCTGAGGATTTATCACATCTTGATTTTTGGTTAATTTACTTCTAAATTGTTCCCTCATCTGCACGCTTGTAAGATCTTCACGTAAGAGGTATCTTAATGCTACTTCTTGAAGAGTCTCTATTTTGTTTTCATTCCTGTATTCTGGAAGGATAAGGGGATTAAGAAGATGATAATAAGGACAAGCAATTGAACAGAGAAAAAGTGATTTCACATGTAAACCACACTGGGAGACCATATTCAAACGAATGGAAAGTCCAGTTTGACTTTAACATTTGTTTTCCATGCCTATGCAAACAAAGAAGTAGTCACTAAGCTCCTATTCATTAAGTGTTTAATGAGTCTCATTTAGAACTATACCAAGTCATACAGACCTAGTTAAAATTAGAAATCAGGAGATTGCATTGCAAAGAAAAGGTGTCCTAAAAGACTTAATAGAGGAAAAACTTTACCTCCTTGTCCACAAGAATAATCAATTAAACATCCCTTCCTCTTTTTTGTGCAGCTTTATGGGATCTACGTAATTTTGGCTATTTATAAGCTTCAAAGCCAGGGCTGCTTAGTACAACCTACACATTTGTATGTGGCAAGCAAGTGCAAAATGTCTAGAAAAGCCTGAATTGATCATTTATTGCATACAGATAATCATGTGATGTCAAGAATTCCCAAAGAGAAGAGGAGGGGATATCCTCAGACAAAGGGAGAATATATACGCAAAGGAAAATCTCCTCTCTATCCCATAATGAGCACATAAGATGGTGCTTTTTTTTCCTAAATTTACTCATTAAATCAAGAAGCCAGATGAGAAAACTGGAGAGAATTTCCCTTTGATTTTAGTAAATTCCTAGTATACAATATTCAACTGGTAAACATACCCTGAAAAACAATTAGGAAATTCATTCCCATAGTTCATACTTGCTATGGCAATGAATCCATGATAATTTTTGCTATTAAGTTTTCTGAATTTTTGGCTAAACCTGAATGGCTAATATTATATTCTAGAAGTCACAGACATTTAACTATAAATGCCAAAATATGCTGTGGCAGTCAGCAAATAAAACGACTCCCAATGACTCCTGACTCTGTGTATTCACACCCTTTTGTCCCCTCCCATACTTTTATCAGAATTGGTCTGTGAAATCAATACAATATGACACTATTGACAGTATGTCACCTCTAAAGCTAGGTCATAAAGGACATGTGGCTTCTGCCATCTACACTGTGGCTCACTTACTCTTGGGGAAATCAGTTACCAGCTTCAAGGAGACCTAGGCAGCTGTAACGAGAGGCCCACTTAGCAAGGATAGGCCTGCTGCCAAGAGCCAGTGAGGAAATGAAGCCTCAGGCCCTAAACCATGCGAATGAGGACATCTTCAGAGCACATCCTTCAGTCCCAGACATACCTTCAAGTGACTACAGCCCAAGTCAACTTCTTGGCTGCAACCTTATGAAATGCTAAGCCAGACAAACGTGCTCCTGAATTCTGACCCTCAGAAATTGTGTAAGATAATAAATACTTGTTGTAATAAGTAGCTAAGGTGTAGGATAATTTATTATATAGCAATAGTAACTAATATAGACTTTGCACTTAGGATACCTTCATAACAAACCCAAAATTGTGAAAGCAGCTTTGGAACCAGGCAGCAGGAGGAAGCTGGAAAGCCTTTTAGGAGAGTTTTAATAAAGTGCCTTAAGTCTTCTGGTAGGAATCTGGACTATGGGGAGGCTGTGTTTAAAGGGAAGTGAAGAATTGTTACTGGAAACTGGAAGAGAGATCCTCCCCTACGTGGGACATGACTCTCTGGGGTATAAATCTCCTTGGCAATGTAGGACAGAATTGCCAGGATGAGCTGGGACCCAGCATCAAGAAACTGAAAAAGCCTTCTTAACCAAAAGGGGGAAGACAGAAATTAGACAAAATAAAGTTTTAGTGGCTGAGAGATATCAAACAGAGTTGAGAGGTTATCCTGGAGGTTATTCTTATATATTATATCACTATCCCTTTTTAGCTTATGCTATATTGAAGTGGCTGGAGGGAAGTACCTGAAACTGTTGAGCTGTGTTCCAGTAGCCTCTATTCTTGAAGACAATCGTATAAAGATATACATTTACAATGTAACTGTATGATTGTGAAAATCTTGTGTCTGATGCCCCTTTTATCCAGGGTATGGATTGATGAGTAAAAAATTAAGTAATAAGGGCAATAAGGGGTTAAATGAATTGGGTAGATGGCAATACTAGTGCTCAAAGAGAGGGGGGGTAAGGGGTATGGTATGAATGAGTTTTCTCTTTTTTCTTTTTATTTTTTTTTCTGGAGTGATGCAAATGTTCTAAAAAATGATGATGGTGATCAATGCACAATTATGTGATGATATTGTGAGCCAGTGATTATACATCATGTATGGAATATATGTGTGGGAGGATGTGTCAATAGAAATTTTTTTTTTTTTTTAAAAGAATAGGGGTCCTTATTATGTAGTGGCAGAAAATTTAGCAACACTGGTGCCTGCAGTTACATGGAAACTGGTGCCTACAGTTACGTGGAAAGTAAAAATATACTTAACAAACTAGGTGCTCTAGCCAGCCAGGGTTGAAGATGCTGCCTAGTTTCTTCTTCCTGCTTATAACTAAATGTCAGAAGAGCAAATGAGCTAAAGGAAAGACTGTTGAAAAAAAAGACTCAATAATTGTTGATTTTAAATATCCTGAGCAGGACATACTGACGGCAAATGAT
>PVIY010014882.1:40000-55330 GCA_004026745.1 Myrmecophaga tridactyla
TATGGATTTACCTATTCTGAATATTCATATAAATGGAATCACACACTCTGTGATCTTTTGTGCCTTGTTTCTTTCATTTAGCAATAATGTTTTTAAGGCTGATCCAAGTTGGAGCATCTATCAGTACTTCAATCCTTTTTATGGCTGAGTAAAATTCCACTGTATGGGCATACCACAACTTGTTTGTGCAGTCACCCACTGATGCTGTTTCACTTTTTTGCTATTGTGAATATGCTGTTAGGAACACTCATGTACATGTATCTGTTGCAATACCTGTTTTCAATTCTTTGGGAGATATGATTTGCCATCATTTTTATATAAAGGAGTCTTTCACGACATCCACATTTTAGAGACTATCCAGTGCTTTGTCTTATCTTTCCCTCAAAAAGTCATTAAATTGGTTCTATCACTTAAAAATGTGTCATCTTGGAGTGTTATTTAATTGACATCGGCATGTGACTTCTTAAAATGTACAGAGAGTTGTGAATTGACTTCATATAACCAGAAGTGTCTCAGTGGTACCTCCCCTCTCCTCCCATACACACCATGTTAAGGAAAGCGAATTTAAAATATGACTCTAAAAAAAAATAAAATAAAATATGACTCTGCTGGCTTTTTCATTTTAAACCAAAGTTGGAAGTTCTCACCTTATGATAACTACAGAGCCTAACTCCTGGGTTGCTTTGGGGATCTGTGAGTGACTCTAGTCAAGCCTTGGCTAGGCAAATCTATAGAAAAAACAAGCAAATCAGTGGTTGTGCAGGGTTGGGAGAAGAAGAAATGGGGGGAGGTGACTGCTAAGGAGTGTGAGGCTTCTTTTTGAGCTGATAAAAACATTCTGGAATTAGATTGTGATGATGGCTGCAAAATTCTGTGAATATACTAAAAAGCCCTGAATAGTAGTACACTTAAAAAGTATAAATTTTATAATATATGAATTATATCTCAGTTAAAGGAACAGGGGGAAAAAAGCCTCGCTCAGCACCTAGAATATTATACAAGCTCTCAGTAAGTGATGCTACAATGATTCTGTTCTCATTTAACAGATGCAGAAGCTGAACACTAGTGAGAATAAGTTACTTGAGGTTGCAAGGCTGGTGAGAGGCAAGACTGCATTGGAATCCAGCTCTGACTCCAGAGCCTGAGATCCTCATCTTGTCTCCAGGCTATTTCTAATCACACATCCCAAGAGATGGGGCAGATGTACTTATAAGTAGAAGAAAGGAAATAACAGATAAATGGAGACTCCTTAAGAGTGAATACAGGGCAGCTGCCGTGGCTCAGCAGGCAGAGCTCCGACCTGCCATGCTGGAGGTCTGGAGTTCCATCCCTGGTGCTTCCTGCCCATATGCAAATTAAAAAAAAAAAAAAAAAAGAGTGAATACATCTGTACTTAAAAGGACTTTGTCAAAAAAGGTGAAGAGGCAGTCAACTTAATGGGAGAGAATATTTGGTAACCACGTATTTGATAAGGGTTGGCTATCAAATATATATAAAGAAATCCTGTAACTCAAAAATAAAAGGACAAACAACCGAATTATAAAATGAGCAAAAGATATGACAGACACTTCTCCAAAGAGGGAATAAAAATGGCTAAAAAGCACAGGAAAAGATGTTCATCTTCATTAATAATTAGGGAACTATAAATCAAAACCCCAATAAGATATCAACTCACACCCATAAGAATGGCCACTATTAAACAAACAGGAAATTACATACGTTGGAGAAGATGTGGAGAAACAGGAAGACTTATTCACTGCTGGATGGAATGTAAAATGGTATAGTCACTGTGAAAGGCAGTTTAGCAGTTTTCTCCGAAAACAAAAATATTGAGTTGCCCTATGACCCAGCAATTCTGCTATGGTACATACCCAGAACAGCTGAAAGCAAGACACAAACTGACATTTGCACGTCAATATTCATGGCAGCATTATTCACAATTGCCAAAAGATGGAACAATCAATAGTCAATTAACAGATGAATAAACAAAATGTGGTATATACATATGATAAAATATTATACAGCTGTAAGAAAGAACGACATCCTAAAGCATGTGACAACAAGGATGAACCTTGAGAACATAATGCTAAGGAAAATAAGCCAGACATAAAGGACAGATATTTTACAATTTCACATATATGAACTAATTAGAATATGTAAACTCAGAGGCTTAAAATATAGAACACAGGGTATCTAGAGATAGACAGAAGCTAGAAAAGGGATAACAGTTACCTAATACGTACAAAATTATAACGAGGTGGAACTTACATTTTTGGAACGGATAGAGGTGATGGCAACTCGTTATTGGGATTATAATAGTAATGAATTATAGGTGAATTTTATTGAAAATGGTTCTTTAAAGTCACATATGTAAATAAGTTCTTGCATGAACTATTACAAATGCAAAAAAATAGAGAGATATATGAGAAAAAACATAGCTATTGCAATCTGTGGACTATTGTTAACAGTAATATTTTAAATATTCTTTCATCAACAGAATAAAAACTTGATACACCAATACCATGGGTCAACAATAGGGAGGGATAAAGGGTATGGGAGTATTTGGGTTTTATTTTTTATTCTTATTTCTGTTCTGGAGTAATTAAGATGTTCTAAAACCGAGCATGAGGATGTATGTGCAACCATGTATACTGTGAGCTAGTGAGTATACGTTGGATGGCGTGTGTGAATAATCGCAATAAAATTGAAAAAAAAAAAGTACCTGGATTAAGAAAGAAAAAAAAAAGATCAGTGAATAAAACAAAGTCCCTGCTCTCATGAAGTTGATATTATAGTTAGGAAAACAGTACTAAGAAACCAACTTATAAGTATACAAGGTGTCAGCTGGTGATAGACACAAAGCAGGGGATTTTTGTAGCATCTGTTTCCACAATTAAAAAGAAAAACAGCAACTAAAAAGACAATGATTATTAAACACAATACTCGGATCTGGACTAACTCTAATACTGAAGGAGAAAAGACCCAAAGGGTCATTACTGGGACATATGAAAAAATGGAATACAGACTGTAAGCAATATATCAATGTTACATTTCTTGAATTTGATAACTATACTTAAGGTGGTTACAAAAGTGTTATTCTTGTTCTTATGTACATGGGAGTATTATGTGTTTAAGGAACATGGTGTATGCAATCTACTTTCAAATGTTTAGAAAATAGATAGAGAGATAGACAGATGGATACCTAGATGGATGGGTAGATAAATAAAAAGAATGAAACAAATATGGCAAAATGTTAAAATTGGTGGATCTGGGCATCTGAGAGAAGGGTCAGGTGGGAGTTGTCTATTTGGGTTTTGTATTATTTTTACAACTGTCCTGTAGTTTGAAATTATTTCAAAATAAAAAGTTTAAGCCGGAAAATAATAAGGCAAGGGAAAAGAGCGAGAGATAAGAATGTGCTGTTTTAGATAGGACAGTAATATTTGGTCAGAAATTTTACAGGGTTGCAGGCCTGAGCTATGCAGGTGTGTGGCGGAAGTGAGATCTAGAGTGTCTAGATCCTAGAAAGAGGGAACAAAAAGTGCAAAGACCTTGAGGCTCTTCTTTACCATCAGTTCAAAACAACCCTGTAGTCAGCCACACTGAGGCCCTAAGGTCCTAACTTTCTCTAACAAGTCCCTCATATGCCAGGCTCCAGCTCTTTTTACTCATCAGAGCATGTGTCTAAAGAAAAACAAAAGAAAACAGACACATGAGCTTGGAAGACCCTTTTTCTCTCCAATTCGCACAAATGGGATCAGAAGCAAGGTAACAGCCAAAAGAAATGTAAAGAGCAATCTAAGCAACCTGTTCTACTTAGAAGCCTGAGCCTTAAAATCATAAAAGCAGGTAACTATTAGAAGTTTGTTACCATGGAAAACTCATTTAAACAGTACATCAACCTTAAAGGTAGAGGCACTTTTTATGCACATTTTATAGTTGAGGAGACATGGAGATGTTAAGCCACTTGTTCATGATTACGCATTAAGCCAAAAGAAATGGGATTTTAGCCAGGAGCACATGCTCCTAATTGCTACATGGCTCTCAAAAATCAGGCAGATGAATATTACCGGGGAGCTTTTAAAATTTAACATTGCCCAGGCAATAGGAATTGTCCTAATTATCCCAGGATCTTTGTGAATTCAAAAGATAAGGAAGGTAATGTTAAATAATGATCATAATACTAAATATTCATACTTGTTCAGATGTAGGTTAGGGTTAAATTTCAAAGGAAGAACTAGGGGTGGGGAGAAGAACAACTGGGTATCACCTACAATCCTTGGTTTCCTTTCTCCTGGGCTGGACGTATACTGTATTCCATTATATAGAACTAATACTGATTGGGCACTCAGTGTGTGGTAGACATTATTCTACAAATTTTGTATACACTCCCCTTTGTAATCCTTACATGAGGTTGATACTAATATGATCTCTACAATTATGTTAGGAAACTGAGGCACAAAGAGGTAACTTGTGACCTGCCCCAAGTTACCCAACCAGTAGGTGCCAGAGGTACGTTTCAAATGAGGGCAGTCCAGATCTTGTCCCTGAATCTTTTCTTTTTTAAACCAACCCTTTAATTTTAACTAATTTGAAACTAATTTTTTAACTAATTTGTAAGACAGCTACAAAAATAGTACAGTTTCACCTAATGTTAATCCTCATATAACTATAATACAATGATCAAAACCTAGAAATTAACACTGGTACAGTATTATTAACTAAACTTCAGACCTTACTTCAATTTTGTCATTTTTCTGTCTCAGGATCCTTACCAAGATCCCTTTTGGTTATTTCTTCTTAGTCTTCCTCCAGTCACTAAATTTCTCAGTCTTTCCTTGTCTTTAATGACTTTGACACTTTGGCCAAAAAGACTGTTCCAGAATCAGGCTGCCAGGGTTTTAATTCTGGCACTGTCTGTTACAGCTTGAATGACCTTTTATAAATCAATGCTCTCTTCTTGTGGTTCATCTGTAACACAGGCCTACATTTAGGAATACATGAAAAGCACTGAAACTCTGCCTGACTCACTATAAGCTCACAGTGAATGTTAACTATTGTTATATCACCTTTGTTTTTATGACCTGGAGATAAATAAAGAAATGTTGTATCAGTTCTGGCTTGTTTCTAAGGAAACTTGCTTCTAAACATGTAAGTATAATCAAAAACAGCCTATGAAGTTTTGAATACTCTGCAAAAGCTATGGCTTCTGTATCTAGCCCAAAGTGAGCAAAACAAGAAGTAAGGAGTATCCATATGTATCGTTCTTATTCTGTTTTGTCACCTAAAATCTATTTTCAGGAATCCAGGCAACAATCTCTCAGAACTTCAGGTTGCCTCTACATTCTGCTGCGAACTGAACAACTGCATCAATCACCACGCTTAACTGAATAACACCTCTCTGCCAACCCTCGTTGTTAAGAGCTGGGAAAGTTAGAAAGAAAATGACAGTCCCCACAACATAGGTATCATCATTCTAGGAACAGAGACTGATCAGAAAGCAAAAACAAGCTAAATTCCAAATAAGGAAACATAATTTATCTTCTTCCCTTGTCTAGCTGCAACACTTCGGAGTCCCCTAGCTTTCTTGTGTAATTACCATCCTTCTGCTTATCACCTGAAAACCCTGGAGTCCTTACTGTTTCCTACCGCTTGGACTCTATGTATTTATAATAATTCATGTTACGTTCTCTTCACTCAAAAGATTGAGCTTTTCATTAAAATGCTCAAGCAAAATAATGGGGGGGGCTGGGGATGGAGATAATATAACAAGATTCACAAAATACTGACAATGGTTGAAGGTGGACAAAAGTTGAAAGTTACAGGAGAACTCATTGTCATCCTCTCCACATTTGTATATGTTGAGGAATTTCATAATGATAATTTAACAAACATAAAAGTACTGTAAGTATGAAACTAATATTTCAAAACATAGAGATAAATAAATACAGAAACAACTAAAGAGGAAAACATTAGCATGTTTACAGTTATCTCTACATGCTGGGATTACAGATAAATTTTAGCTTTCTTCCTCAGATATTTCTCAAATTCTCTATATAAGCACACATAAAGTCCCAATTACTTTCCTTATTATAAAATAACCCTCTCTCCCTTCCACAGGGACCCCCATTTCCTAGGACTGAAGGACATAAAGGTTATCAACCTAGGTAGCCCGAGTTCAAATCCTAGTTCCACCTCCTCCCTGCTGTTTGACTTTGGGCAAATAATTTAAGATCTTTCCATATCATTTGTAAAATGAGGATAATAATAATACTATGTCACAGGTCTGTTATGAGAATTAAACTAACTGATGCATACAAAGCCCTTAGAATACCTGGCACTCAACAAGTTAATTATTATTATTTATTCATCAACATAAGTCCCATCCAATCTCCAGTTTACTTTACAAAAATTTAAATATTTTCCTGGATGAATTTGCTAAGGGGTAAAAGAAATTTATCCTACTGATAGAAAGAAATGACACACAGCATGTTAAGACTTCTTAGGATGGGCCAATGTTTACCAAGGTAAGGTTAGAATTAGGGTGGTGGCTGGCTGATGGGCAAAAATTTCAACAAGTGGTCAGGCCCCAAGGAGAAAGATATCTGAGAACAGGAGTAAAAGCACCTGGGGGCCAACCGACCCCACCTGAATGAGTGAGTCATCTAGCATCAAGCATCCCAAAGGGAGAAAAGTGGAGCCAACTGTCCCCACCTGAGTGAGTCATCTAAGGCCACGCATCAAGGGAGGAAAAGGGGGGGGGGGGTTAAAATAGTTAATAAAAATTACAAAAGGAACACAAATCTATAAAAGCAGATTGCCCCACAGTGCCCAGCCTCTGGCGTTTCACCCCTTCTCTTGGCAGAGTGCGCACATGTCCTCTCACATGTGTTCTTAATAAAGTTTCTACCTGCTTACTCAGTCTGTGCCGTGCCCTTGAATTCTTTCTTGTGGCATGGCCAAGTATCTAGGAACCCAAATCTGGCAACCCAAAAGGTAATTCTCTCCTCCCCTCTGCAGCCTGCTTTAGAAGTCAGGGCCCAGGGCTCAGAGGAAGCTGGAGATACCACAATTGTGTCTCTGGCCCATGATTAATAGTGGGTGAGATCCAATCCTTACTTTTAAAAAAGGGGGAAGGGGGAGCGGAAAATCATTAGGAATCCTGGAACAGCCCCACTATGTAAGGACCGGGGATATGGGGCCGCATCCCCTCCCTCATTTTAAGAGCAAGTTATTGCACAGACCTGCCTACACAATGGGGACAGATGTCAAAGGTCAAGGACCCTGCTCACTCCAACTCTGGCGGAGACTCTACTGAACCAAATCTCATCAGATTCTGATGAAATCCATTCTAATCCAAATTTCGCGGGACTCTTGAACATTATACACTGCCCCCTTAGCACGCCCCTTCCCTTTCCGCTTTTGGTTTTTGGCGCGGAGTACTAAAGTTCATATCCCAACCGGCTCCCATCTTTCTCCTTACCATAAGCACCAAATTAAAACTCGTGGGTATTTTTCTGTTTGGCAAGTTGCCTCAAGGTTGTGCTGGGCTGGAAGAAACTTCCTGCAGGAATCGAAGAAAGGCCAATGGCTACAGCTGAGCTCTGACGCCATCCCACGTTCACAAAAGCTTTCAGTGACAAAGCACTCATCGGGGAAGAAATAAAGATGGTGACAAACGACCACTTTTCAGTATGCACCAGGGTCGGTTCTAAGCACTTTTCTGTTTATTATCGTAACTCTCGCAACACCCTTTGGGTTAATACAATTAAGCAAATTTACAGTGGAAAGACAGAGAAATGAACTCTTGCAAGATAATATCGCTCAAGTCAGCAGAGCGTGTGGATGGTGCAGGGAGATGAAACGGGGTTGCGAACGCCGGGAAGACCCTAAAATCCGGGGAGCCACGACCTGGACTCGCCCCCAACCCGGGACCCGTGAACCACCCCAAACACCAAGAGGCGCAAACTGCTGCCCCCGCCACCTGACTGCATCCTCCACAGCTGGCCGCGGTTTCTCTTCCCCGAGGGCGAGAGCCGACACCTGCGGAGCCCACGCCTCAGCCAGAGGACAGCTCCAAGAGGACGCGGAGAGCCGCTGACTCACCTTCCTGAGCGGACTGATACAGTGACCTAGATTCCAGCAGCGGAAGTACCTGGGTTCCGAGGCAGCGCCAGGACTACAATTCCCAGAATCCTCGGCAGCGTAAGCCTTACGCTTGATTTTCTTTTTTTTTTTTTTTTTTTTTTTTTTTTTTTTTTTTTTTTTTTTTTTTTTTTTTAATATAAGCAGGTTTAGTTCACAGTTGACAGGTGCTGCTGACGCCTTATCCTTCTTTCCTATTTCTTTTCTTTTCTTCTGGTTTTATTTTTCTTTTCTCTTTCCCTTTGTCTCCCTCTTCTCCTCCCCCCTTCTTCCTGCTTTTCTTCATTTTCTCGTTATTTAAACTACTGTACTAATAAGTACATCTGTAAAGTAAAAATGGCCATATGGTAGAGAAAAGTGAAGCTTGCCATCAGTAAATAAAATTATATCATAACAGAGAAGTAATGTATAAGATAAAAGTGGAGAACCTTAAGGGGACTGAGTTGGGCTTGCGCTGAACACGGAATTTAAGGAACAGCATCTCAGGTTAGGTTTGTTTCCATTACCTTCTTTCCTTTACATGTGACTGGTTGTATCTAGAACTCTGATAATAAAATCTAACATGAATTATTCACACCAATATGCTAAAGACTCTGATCAGGCCACAAAACAAATAACAGAAGGTTTCCAACTTCTATAGTCTTTAATTGCTCATTTTGATAATCGGTTTTCCGGCAAATGAAAGGCTCTGCCATTTCCCTGAAGGAAATGCTGTAATTGGGAAAAAGAACCGGGCATATATCTTGAATCGGTTTCTTCCTTGAATTAAGCTTCAAACATCTCATAATCTGCATCTATCCTGCTCTAGATATCATAAACACAATAGACTGTTGGATTTTCTAAAAACTGACTGAAATCAAGGAGCCACAGTTATTCAAAAGGTGGGGATGGAGATGGGGTTTCTGTCCAGAAAACTAATAAATCCATCCCCTGAAAGCGTTCGTGTCCCACCTTTCTACTGAGAAAGGATATAAAAGCATTTTTTTCATAAAAGCATTTTAAATTCTATTATAAAGAAGTAAAATAATAAAATGAACCCCCATGCCCTCATCCTCCAGATTCAACTATTATTAATATATTGTCGCCATTGATTCAGCTGTGACTTATTATATTTATGTATGAATATATACAAAATGCATTTTATGTTTTAACATTTCTAATAATACAATTCAGTGGCATTACTTTTTTAAATTTTTTTAGTGTATTGTATAATGTATATACAAAGCAAAGAAATAGAAAAGCAATAGTTTTCAAAGCACCCTTCAAAAATGTGGTTACAGGATAGATCCCAGAGTTTGTCATGGGCTACCATATGATCCTCTCATATTTTTCCTTCTAGCTGCTCCAGAATATAAGAGGCTAGAGGGATTAAATACTTTTTTATCTTCACAATCGACTTTTTTTCCTTCTTTTTTTGTGAACAATAACATATATACAAAAAAGCTATAAATTTCCAAACACAGCACCACAATTAGTTGGAGAACATATTTCAGATTTTGACATGGGTTACAATTTCACAATTTTAGGTTTTCACTTCTAGCTGCTCTAAAATACTGGAGACTGAAAGAGATATCAATTTAATGATTCAGCATTCATATTCATTTGTTAAGTCCTATCTTCTATGGATAATTCCACCGTCACCTTTGATCTTTCCATACCTCTCTTTGGGGTTGTTTGGGCTTTGGCAATTCTAAATTTTTGATATTGGAAGGGTCTGTCACAAATATGGGGTAGGGAGATGGAACTATCTGTTGTTCTGGAGAGGCTGGGCTAGGTTTCAGAACTTATCTGGACCAGGGACCCATCTAGAGGTTGTATGTTTCTGGCAAGTTACTCTAGTGCCTGGAACCCTTATGGAATCTTATATATTGCCCTAGGTGTTCTTTAGGATTGACTGGAATGTTCCTGGTTGGGGGTTGACAGGTTATGATAGGTAGCAAGGTCTACCTGAAGCTTACATAAGAGCAACCTCCAGGGTAGCCTCTTGACTCTATTTGAACTCTCTCGACTCTATTTGAACTCTCTCTGTCACTGATACTTTAATAATTACACTTCTTTCCCCCCATTTGGTTCAAGATGTAATTGTTGATCACATGGTGCCAGGTCTGGATTCATCCCTAGGAGTCCTCTCCCAGGTCTCCAGGGAGACTTTCACCTCTGGATGTCATGTCCCACATAAGGGAGAGGGCAATGATTTCACTTGCAGAATTGGGAGTTGGGCTTAGAGAAACTGAGGCCATATCTAAGCAACAACAGAGGTCCTCCAGAAGTAACTCTTAGGCATGCCTACAGGTAGTTTAAGCTCCTCCGCTACCTACATTAGCTTCACAAGAGTAAGCTTCATGATCGAGGGCATGGCCTATTGATTTGGGTATCCCTAAAGTTTGACAGAGTATCAAAGGATTCCCTGATGGTAAGGTTTAATAGTTCCATAGTCTTTCTCCCCTCCCTCAAGGTGACTTTGTCAATACTTTTTCATTATTCGTTTAATATACTCTAGAATGTTTCCAGGCATTACAATAATCTATACAGGATTAAAGAATCTCTTTCTTATTCTGTGCTTCCTGTGTTTCAATTGTTCAAATCAGCTTTACAGATAGGCTGAATTAGATTATGCACTACAGAAAATTTCAGTTCCAGATCAAATACACCTTTCTTCCATTGGTCCCAAAGAGTATGTATGGTTCTAAAATGTAGACACTGTCTTCTTTTACTGCTATGTTCTGAATTACTTTAACCCCAACCTGTTTGGCTTTGTTCTTAATTCTAAGTATCAGACTATATATATATATATATATATATATATATATATATATATATATATATATATATATATATATAAAACAGCCTCTCAAAATCCAGAAATAATAATCACCACTCTGGACTTAATGTGCCTGCTCTAAAAGCTTACAATCTAGGCCCCTGTTTTCTTATAAGCACTCTCTAAAGGTGACCATGCCATTGTTGTTTTTTGTTTTCCTCTGTATTTTATCCCCTTTATCATATGACATAAATTAAATTATTCATGTTAAATTATTTAAGCTATAGGATATCAAATTTAAGAAGGAATATTACCCAAGGACCTGCACCCCATTATGGAGAGATTTAGTGCATTTCCACTTGTACACAAGACAGTTGAGTATTGTTGGGTGAAAAAACAGTTATTGTTTTCTATTTAGAGATTAAGTACAGTTTAAGGTGATGTGTACAGCTGCCAAGTTGACAAGGGATGGAATATGATGGTGATGGTGCCCAGTTGTCTGCTCAAGTAAGCACTGGCCTATCTGTTGCTGTAAGGACATTCCATGGACTTAAATCCTGAGCACATTGGTTGGATCCATGGCTGATTTCATCTTCAATCAGCTAAAGGAAATGTCTTCTGCAATGTGTGATACTTAATCACCTGAAGGCTTTTAAGGAAAATTCAGAAGAGAGAATCTCTCTTTTCACTTCGGCCAGCCAGCTACTCCTGGTGAGTTTGTTGAAGATCTTCCCTGGAGTTGGCAGCTTGCAGCCTACCCTATGAATTTTAGACTCATATCCCCATGGTTGCATGAGACCCTTTTATAAATCTCATATTTACATACATCTCTTCGTTCTGTTTCTCAAGAGAACCCTGTCCAACACACTCTCCAATGTATATCTCCCAGTGAACCATATGGGAGCTCTGATCAAATCCCTCCCTATACTCCTCTGCATAGAATTTCTTCATGTGTTATCCCTTATGAATACAAAGAAGTGACCTAAAACCAAGTCCATATAATGCACATCACACTGTAAGACTTCACTCCAGTGTGAATTTAATGATGGCTATAAAGAAACAATTTCCTTGTAAAGTCGTTACCACATTCATTATATTTATATTATTTCTTCCCTGAGGGAATATATTGATGTTTAGAAAAAGTATAAACTCAGTTTTATAGGCCTCAATGAAAGACTCTTTCTGGAGTCTTTTCCACATTAGTCACATCTCTAAAATCTTTCCCTACTGAGAACTCTCAATTGGGTATGGAGATATGAACCATTACTAAACCTAATTCAACAAGTCATTACATATATATAGGATTTAGCACTACATGGACCATAATATGTTGTCTGCATGATGATTTCATAAAATCTTTCTAAGAGTCAGTGTATCTGCAAGATTTTTCTCCTCTGTGCTTTTTGGGAACCATCAAAATCACGTGACGTCTAATTGAAACTATTGTTATGCCAATCAAATTCAGAGTTGCTTTCCAATATGGATTCCTTTATATCGTCTCTGAAAATTCTGGGCCTTAATCATCACACAGGCTTTTCTCCAAGACTCTGGGTTAGAGACTCCTATATTAACATGCAAATGTAGAATAACTTTATTTATTGTCTTTTCTGGATATTTACTACACTTGTCATTTCAAAAAAACCTGAGACCCTATTGCCTACTCATGATGGAGAAGCATCATTTTGTATATATTGGGAACAATTTCCTAGAAATTCATGATGTGTCAGTGAATTTACTGGTCCTTGTTTTCAAATTTGCCAGTAGGATAGCTCCTCATAATATAATCACTTATATTAATTATAAAATTAATTAATAGAAATTAAAGTCTCTATAAATTAATTTTCAGCCCCATCTGCTATGGGGGGGCAATTAAGGCAAGAAACCAGGTAAATTCTCTCTTCAGATATTTGAGGAAAAATAAATGCATTGGAATGAAAGTACATTTTCCCTGGAGTTCTATTCATTTACAATGAAACAAAAAGATAAAAAATGTTTTATATACCCTGTAAACACTTATGAATGCAAAATCTTAAAATCCTCATTTGAGTACACAGCACAACCTTTGAAATATTCTTGTCAAAGCCTAATTTATATTTAATCAAAATGTCAGATATATAACTTCTGTTTATGAGGTAGAGGAAAAAGTTAAATAACCACACGAAGAAGCAAAAAGACACATCCCAAGTGTGAGAGATTATGCAAAATAAATGACTCATATTCAATTGTAGGAAAAAATATATTAAAAAATAAGCTGCTCTTGACTAAGAGAAAATTACTATATAGAACAAACAAAAGTCATGTATAGACTGTTTGGCTCCTGATTCAAATAAGTAAGCTGATCCAGCTTACATGGAGTAGCCCATTGCTCCCTTTTCAAACTGTAAAGCCCTAGCATAATACAACAAATTAATATAAGAAGACTCTAGAGCTTCCGGGTCAAGATGGCGGCTTAACAACATGCGCATTTTAGTTCATCCTCCAGAACAACTACTAAATAACCAGAAACAGTACGGAACAGCTCCTGGGGCCACGTCAGTGACCAGACACACAGCGTACCCCAGCCTGGACCAGCTGGACCGGCTGTGAGCACCCCCCAGAACCGTGAGTTCCCAAAGCTGCAGCAGCCAGTGCCCCTCCCCCACAGGCCACTTCCCAGAGGGGAAAGGAAAGGACTTTACCAGCAGCAGGGACTGGGAACAATTAAAAGCCAATTGTTGAACTAATTAACAAATTCCGACTACTAAAATTAGGCCCCCAGCTTAGGGGAACCTGACCAAAGTGGAGGTTGCTCATTTTTGCCCCAGCGCCAAGGGGGCAGGACTGACAGAGAAAGGGGAAAAGAAAAAAAAAAGAAGGAAACAGGTTTTTGTGGCTGTGTATCTACAAAGGCTTGACTGCCTCTGGATACAGTGGCAGGACTTTTCAAGCTGCAACTGCCCCAGGCATAGGCACAAGTGAGCTCTTTTGGGGGCTTGTCTGGAGCCTGTGCCTTCCCCAGGGGAGGGGTGAAGCCCAACTCAGGTGGAATCCCTCCCTCAAGGAATTCAGACACCAGGGCTTGGTAATTTGAAGCCATTAAAACCAGCCAACAACCTCTCCTCTGTCTCCACCATGCCCCCAGCCAAAGTTAAAGGTACCAAATCATCTTATGGTGGTGGGACCTGCAGTCAGACAAGCGCCACACACAGGGCAGGATAAGAAAAACAAATTCATCCAGCAAGAAAACCCTAGATAAAAGAAGTGAAGCCAATCTCCAGAATAAACTAATTAAGGTAATTAAATGCCTAGACGCCAGCAAAACATAACAAATCACACTAGGAAAATTGAAGATATGGCCCAGTCAAAGGAATAAATCAACAATTCAAATGACATACAGGAGCTGAAACAATTAATTCAGAATATACGAACAGACATGGAAAACCTCATCAAAAACCAAATCAATGAATTGAGGGAAGATATAAAGAAGGCAAAGAAAGAACAAAAAGAAGAAACTGAAAGTCTGAAAAAACAAATCACAGAACTTATGGGAATGAAAGACACAGTAGAAGAGATGAAAAAAACAATGGAAACCTACAATGGTAGATTTCGAGAGGCAGAACATAGGATTTCTGAACTGGAGGATGAAACATCTGAAATCCAACAAGAAACAGAAACTATAGGAAAAAAATGGAAAAATATGAGCAGGGACTCAGGGAATTGAAAGACAATATGAAGCACATGAATATACGTGTTGTGGGTGTCCCAGAAGGAGAAGAGAAGGGAAAAGGAGGAGAAAAACTAATGGAGGAAATTATCAGTGAAAATTTCCCAACTCTTATGAAAGACTTAAAATTACAGATCCAAGAAGTGTAGCATACCCCAAAGAGAATAGATCCAAATAGAAATACTCCAAGACATTTAATAATCAGAATGTCAGAGGTCAAAGAGAAAGAGAGGGTCTTGAAAGCAGCAAAAGAAAAGCAATCCATCACATACAAGGGAAGCCCAATAAGACTATGTGCAGATCTCTCAGCAGAAACCATGGAGGCAAGAAGACAGTGGGATAATATATTTAAAGTATTAAAAGAGAAAAACTTCCAACCAAGAATTCTATATCCAGCAAAATTGTCCTTCAAAAACGAGGGAGAAATTAAAACATTTTCAGACAAAAAAATCACTGAGAGAATTTGTGACCAAGAGACCAGCTCTGCAAGAAATACTAAAGGGAACACTAGAGACAGAATACAAAGGGAACACTAGAGACAGATACGAAGACAGAAGAGAGAGGTGTGGAGAAGAGTGTAGAAAGGAAAACTATGAGTAAAGGTAAAAAGAAGGAAAATTAGATATGACATATAAAATCCAGAAGGCAAAATAGTAGAAGAAAGTACTACCCATGCAGTAATAACACTGAATGTTAATGGATTAAACTCTCCAATCAAAAG